>CANXYI010414807.1:0-13085 GCA_948208565.1 Hura crepitans | reverse complement strand
TGGAGGCTTAGGGTCACAGGATGCCCGATTTGTAGTGAATTTGGCTGAGCTGCTGAGTGAGGATTCACCTACCAACCTACCTATACAAAGGTAAAAAACTGATGAAGTGGGAACATCTTCATCAAATCCTCCTATGATTGTAAATAAGGATTTTCTATAAGGCACAGAGACTCAAATTATAGAGTAGCTCCAACTTATACACACAAACCAAGGCATAAGGATTAAGGACACTCGTCGAGAGTGAACTACTAGGATGGATATGATCGAGGTGAAGATCCAGACACTTTGGGCTTAGAGACATCCACTGGCTCCTTAAGATATATTTATCATTTTTTTCTTTTTATATCATTTGTAAATATTAGTTTAGGACATAAATCATTGTAATCTAAAAATTTATTATTTATGAAATCATTATGTTTTATTTTTATATCCTCTTTATTGCTTTTATTACTTTTGCCATAAAAAAGGGGGTATATATATTCGTACATATAATAAATATTAATGCATACAACAATTGAAAATGGCATAAAGATGAAAAAAATGTGTAATGAATAAGAAACAACATATAGACAAGATAATAAAGGTATGAAAACAATTAAAAAGCACTCACACATAACATGCATCAAAGTTACAATTAAAATACAGTGACTAACACATTTCAACTCTATTTTATAGGGGGTTTTCTTTATGCAGTTGACTAACCATGGTCACTTAGTCAAATAGCAGTGTAACACCCCCTACTCGATCCACTTTCGAGTTAGATAAGAGATGCCACTTTTCAGTAAGTCACCTATCTTATTACTACTCTCACCCGTAGCTCATATAACTATATCAGAAATGTTTTCTTCTTAAGGTTTTATAATTTAGATCTGACATAGCTTACCTTTATTATGCTCTATTTACCCGTAATATAGGGTTTTTAGTGGACTAGTGCAGTTAAATTATCTGAAACCCTCAAAAACTCTTTTTACTTATCAATTTTACCAAAAATTTGACAATATAATAGCTGTCTAGGTAAAAATAAAAAAAATTAACCTATAAAATAGACACTCCTATAGTTATCGCATCCACAGTCTCACACACAGGATCCTTTTAATCTACCACAGAACTAATTATTAGTATCAACAACAATTCATACATAACTCAACATGTATACAAGTTATAACATCAGTTTACAATATAACATCTCATTATTATTACAACACTATCTATCTCCTATACATGAGTGCATCTACATACTTACAATATACATAATTGAAAGGTGTAAAGTATACCTAAAAAAGTTGAATACTATGCTACTCTAATAAGGCTGTACTGTATGAACTATCTATTACCTATGCATCGAAATAATTGATAAGCTAAGTATACGCATAGTGGTGAATTTAATGATTCATGCACTAAATCTAATACATCATGTAAGCATTCCATTATAGTCACAATCACAACATGCATTATAACTAGGTATTAACATGCAGTAGAGTTACATAAAGCTCATGCATATTAATCCCCTTTTTATCTCTCTCATCTCATTTATCTGTGTTCCATTTATTGCATCATATTCATTATTCTAGTAAATGGCCTATATCCAAAAGACTACATTTTAAACACTAGATAATGGGATCTAAACTTATACAGGGGCCCCTATTTTGGACTTTAATGGCTATATCCATCATAAATCTCAATCTATGTTGAGGGTTCTATCTTAAAACCTTAACAACTGCACCCATATCAAAGCTTATATAGGGGTCTTCATTCTGGACCTCAACAGTTGCGCCATTATTATATCTTATATCTTAAATGTACAGTGGCCTTTATGAACCTTAAGGCAGCTTAACCTACATGACATCATAAAAGGTCAATATCATAACACAATCATTCTTATGGACCGGCATCTCATAACACCGGAGTGTCCTAGCAACTACTACTCCCTAGTTAACCAATCAACCTATCTAATAGGTGTTTAACTAATACGGGCCTCAAGTTACATTATTTATTACCTTTTTTCTCTTAAACTAATTACTCAATTTATGGTTAACATATTCAAACACAACACATTATGTTTTCACTACTTTTATTACATCAATCTCATTGGTTGTATCCTCAATCTCTCATCATAATATGTCTTTATTCACTTCTTCTTACACATCATCACATTATTTCATTCATGTCATCCTATATAAATTCACCAAATAACCTTCCTCTTATTTCATCATTCATTTGGTTAGTCAAGTTGTTAACATCAAGCCTTATATTTTTCTTTCTACATGTAATGTAACATTTCCTTATTTAATGATAAATTTCATTTATATACACCAATAACTTAGCTTTAAGTCATGAAGTCATCATTCATCTCATTCGGCCACCCTAACCTAACCCCTTAAAAATTCATTTTCCTTCAAGTTAAGTGTTTAAAATACATCACATCTTTTAATTAAGAGCAACCATACACAATATGCCCTTAAATTATAACATATCCATTTAATTCCTTTAAGTACATGTTTTAGCCACTATAGGATTATCACCATACACCACATTTTTCTTCCATTTTTCACATCATTTAGGCTTTAAGTATTATGTGCATAACATCTCTTTTCATTTCTCAAGCAAGCACATGCTAAACACACAAGTTCCATACACACGCTCACATATTTAATTCACACAATTAAATGAAATCAAGTGCAAAAATAATTAAATTCACTTACTTTGGCCTCTAAAACACCTCTAAATCCTTCCTTAAGCCTTATCTTCCCTTCTTTCCACTATTTCTCCTTTCTCTACAAACATACACACTTTCTATCAAAGAAAATTCACCAAAAATTCTATAATTATCCAAATTAAATTCTAAGCTTACATATACATTATATAACCTAAATCCTATCTTAAAAAATATTAGACAGTAAAAATAACCTTAATTTCTCACCTTGGTCACTATTCACTCTAGTGAAAACTCTCTTTTTAGGCCTTCTTAAGGCTCTCTTCCGCTAGAATAAGGATAAGAAGAGTGTGAAGGGAATTTTAGGTTAATTAGGTGTGAGAATTATGGTGTTTAAGTGGTATAAATGAAGAAATAAATTTAGGGTTATAGAGGAAAGGGTGGCATCAAGTATAGCGGTAAATGAGGAGGAAGATGGCTAGTTCAAAAGGCTTAGGGTCCATCCTTAAGTAAGGAATGGAGGGTTGGATTCATGACATGTGGTAAATGGATGGCTAGGATTAATTTAGGTGGGTTTTCTCTTTAAAAATTCATATCTCATGCCATAAGTCTCAAAAAATTTAGCTAATGGCTCTAAAAATCATCAAATTTAGCATTTTAATTATCCCCCAAAAATCAAAATTTTTTCTGGGAAAAATTATTTTTTTGGGTAAAGATGTCATAAATTAATTTTGTTTAATTACTTCTCATTCTCAAAAAATTCCAAAACCAATTCTTTTGGCTTAGTTAGAATTTTTTACCTTCAAGTTATGCTATTTTTAGAATTTTTTGAGCACTTTCAAAATAATTTATTGTTGAGCTTCAATAAAGTCACTATTCATTATATACCGTAAGCAAACTTTTTAGTCAAATTTAACCCCTTATATGACTTTAATTTGATCCCAACTTTCACTCATAATTATGTTATAATTAATTTTATCATTCTATGGCCTCAGTTCATCCCGATTTCTCGAAAATACTATTCACTATTCAAGTGGCCCTATTTAATATATTGAAAAATTACAAGTGTTACAAGCAGAGGGCAAGCTGTAAGCTTGTGCCAACTTGTAAGATCGTATTAACAATCAATATGCAATATCAATCTCATTATGGTATTCAATGTGCAACATCACAAATGCAAACCAATAAAAGTTTATCCTCCATTTGCTCAGTCATAGGGGGCAAGGAAAGTGACAGTTAAAAATTAAGAGAAAATGGAGAAATTCATCCAAAAAATCTATCAAGGTCAGATGCAATGGCTCTCACCTTGTCTAAACTAGAATCAAGCTCAGATGCAATGGCTTTTACCCTGTCTGAACCAAAATCAAGCTTAAATGCAATGGCTCCTACCCTATCTGAAGCAAGCCTATATGAATCAAGGTCAAATGCAATAGCTCTCACCCTATCTGAACCAAAATCAAGGTCAATGTAATGGCTCTCACCCTATCTGAAGCAAGCTTATCTAAATCAAGGTCAAATGCAATGGCTTTTGCCCTGTTTAAACTAGAATCAAGCTTAGATGCAATGGCTCTTGCCCTATCTAAATCAAGGTAAGATACAATAGCTCTCACCTTATCTAAACCATAATCAAGCTTAGATGTAATAGCTGTTGCCCTGTTTGACACAAACTTATTTGAATCAAGGTCAAATTTAATGGCTCTCGCACTGTCTGAACTAGAATCAACTCATATGTCTGAAGCAAGCCTATTTGAATCAAGGTTAGATACAATGGCTCTCACCTATCTAAACTAAAATTAAGGTAAGATGTAACAGCTCTCACCCTATCTGACAGTAAGGTCTGATGCAATAGCTCTCGCCCTATCTGAATCAAGATTAGATGTAATGGCTCATCCTATCCAAACCATAACACAAAACAAATGCCACAGGTTGCCCTATCTATCAAAGAAGAAACTCTTAAAGCATACAATAAGACAAAGAAGGTTGCCTCATGAGGTATGTGTCTCTTTTTTTTTCTGAACTTTAGGTCACTTCATACACTTTATAGTCACCTCTTTAAAGTTAGGGGCAATTGTAGACACTGAGATTTTGGGCTCTAGTGTTTGGATTACCTAATGATGAATAAAGACAAAATTTTGATAAGCAAGAATGTTATCACCAAATTTAATATCTTCTACACAAAGCTTAAGAAAAACTATTAACTTTTAGATATGGACTCTAACCTAACCTAATGAGCTTGTAGTGTCGGCCCAAGCTTGATGCCTAACACTAATGCTAAAAAAGGTGTGAGGGGCGAAGCCCCCTATGGTATGGAGTCAAATTTACGAAGAAATCGATTAAAAATAAAATTTTGAACTTTCACCATTTTAGGACAAAACAACATCATTTTGGTGCCCAAAACTATCATTTGGCTAAACCAAAAATAGCCACTTTAGGTGCTCAAATGTTCATTTTCACTTTGCTAAAATGGCCACTTTTGGCTCCCAAAATGGTGTCATTTCATGTGATAGAGTCTAGCATGGACTCCAAAATGAGCCGTGTAAAACGATAGCTTTAAAAGCAAAAATAGCCATTTTTACCAAACGACCGTTTTTTCAAGAAAATGCCTGTTTTCTCAAAGCCAAAATAGCCATTTTTAGTCTCAAAAATCATGTAAATAAGTTGAACCCCACATCAATCCAAGAGATCAACTTTTTTCTATAAGTGCACACCTAAAAATGTAAAAAATGCTTTATAAATACTATTTTTTTGATTTTAAAAAGCATTTAAAAAATTGTGTTCTTTTTCTTCTCAAGTTAATTGAAAATCATTCCTGAAGGTAATCATACACGTTAGGGCGACTAACTCTCTCCTTTCTTCTTTTCTTTTTCATCCGTCTGCTAGTCAAACATGATGTCTTTTATTTTATTTTCTTTGTTACCCATTTACCAGTTAAATGAGGTAACATTATCTCATTTAAGTACTCATCAACCAGTTAAATGCGGTATCCATATTTTATTTGTCCATTGTTAATAATATATCTTCTTTATTTTTTATTTAATTCATATGTTATTTATTATTTATTTAATGGTTTATATTATATCCTTTTATTATTTATTCTTTTTATTGATTCCGTTATTTCTTTCATACTAACGTTATGTTTTCATTATGATACGAGTTGTTTGAGATCTATTGGGATTTTATTTAATTCGTCTTTTCCTTTTTATCAAACACCTGGTGAAGTTAACCCTTTTATAATTTTTCTTCTTTTGTTTTGTTGTTATTTTACTATTTTGTTCCTATTTATTTTGTCTAATCTTTATTTTTTTTCCTAAATTTCTCTTTTTTGTTGTTTTTGTATTTTTGGTTAGATTGTACTTCAGACAATTTCAATGTAATTTTATATTTGTTTGCTTGTAAATTTTAGCTTTTTTGGGTTAGGATATATTTTAGGTAATTGCCATATAATTTAATTTTTATTTTGAATATTTTTATGTACTTTTCATGAATGTTGTAATAGGTAAGAAAAGATTTTGATAAGAAAAGATTTTGATATGATATACAAAATAACCAAATTGATTTCTATTCAATTAATTAGTATTTTTCGAATAAAATAGGTTTTTATTTTTTAATAAAAGTAGCAATAATAAAACTTATTTTCATAAATTGGCATGCAATAACCAAAGTTCTCAAAGAAAATCAATTACCTAGTTTTATGTATGATATTCTTTAATTTCATGTATTTACTTTGTGTTTGTAAATATGTTAGTTCTATTATTTCTTGATGTGATTGAATGCTTTATTTTAATTTTGAAACTTGCTTGAGAAAAAGGTTAAAATTCTAAATTTAATCTAAAATTTCATATTAACTTAAGGTATAAATAAGAGTAGGGTTCCAAATAGCTTTAGTTTTGGCCCTAAAAGGTATTTCCTAACTCTGGTTAAGTGGTAACTCCTACCTTGTAGTGCCCAACTCGCTTTTTCTAAGTTAATTGAATAGGAATGACTTAAGATTCCTCTAATTTTCTTCCTATGTTTCGGGACTTGAGATATAAGATTTAGATTGAGTCTTTGGTCATTTCAATTTGACTGACCTCAAAAAGGAATGGATGCGAATGATACCTATCTTTGATATAATACCTTATATCTAATCTAATGTGTTCTATATTGATATCCAATTATTTTGAATTATACCCACAAGATGTTTAAAGTCACAAGTTTCTAGAATCAACATTCCAATAACTTTGAAATGCTTAAACTTTTTCTCATAATTTAGTTCTTCATTGTGACATCAAAATAGAAAAAAAAAATCTATAGATTGGTATGAATTTGTAACAATTGTAACTTTTTCAGCCAGTATGGCTTTTTTTGAAAAATTTATAGCATTTGAATCAAAATTATTATGTTATCCATCAATTAAACCAATGAAAAAAAAAGGTTAAATTATGCATCCAAGAGTTATTAAATCATTTTAGATTAATAAAGAATAATTAAAAGAATAAAAGAAATAATCAAACTTTAGTTTCATAGATGGCTATTGAAACCTAAGTTAGTTATTACCAAATTTCAAAATTAAGCAAGCATTAAGTAGTAAACCAATAATTGAGAAGAAATATAGAAGCATATCTTAACTTCATGCATAATAACAAGATTTAATTATCAAATCTCATTATTTAAATCAAGTTTTTGGTAGGTAATTAATGATCAATTTTAAAAGATAACAAATTGAACAATGATGATATCACCTTCATCCATACCCTTAAAAAATCCAATAACAGTTTTTAATACTCAAATTAAAGAATCAAAGCTAGTAAGCTAATAATTTTAAAAAGAAAAAACAACTTAAACTATATTTTATCCTCATTCAAACTGATAAAAAATCCAATTAACAATTTTAATATTCAAGTAAAAATTGCAACATAATTATTGAACTATTTGATCACAAAATTTACCTTGAGATTTTCACAAATGCCTTATGGGCAACAATCACATTTTCTAGTTATTCACTTTTAAGTGATATTGCAAAAATCTTAGTAAACCAAAAACCCACAAACTTTAGTCTAAATAATTTATCACATTGAAATGCATAAAAAAAAGGGATTAAAAATTTAGAATGAAAAAAACAAGAAAATAAATTCAGTCATCAGAGAGTGACAGTTCCCTTACTAAATCAATAAAAGCCTTAGCTAAATTCAAATAGCTAGGACTTAACAAGGACATATAGGTCATATGTAATTAGCTTTTAATAAAAAAAATTAATGACATCAAGCATCCAAAGCCAAATTTATTGAGGCACCTGATTTAAACTAATTAATAAAGAAAAATGTCCCAACTAATGAATAAATAACCTCGCCTTTTCTAACTATAACAACCCAAAAATCTAATTGGATTAATAGTGTAATTTCATACTGTGAATAGTGTTCTCGGACCTACTTGAGGCCTATAAGATATAATTGAACTCCGAAAAGGTACAGGCTATATATATAACATGGTTAAAACATAAGAAATAAATAAACTTGTTTTAGGATCAAAAAATCAAGATTTAAGAATCGGGTACAAATAAGAGGATGTGATAAAAATGTGAATAGTGTCAAGAAACAACAGTAGATTTATTAACTAAATAAACAAGTTTATTAAACTAAAGGAATATGGGAGGAAAAAATGTGGCACCATAATGGCCATTGGAATTAAGTTTAAAAAGGGATTAAGGTTAAAATTTGCTATCATATTTTATGAAATAGGTAGAAAAATTCCATTGAGCTAATTTTTTCTTTTAATTTTGCCATTATACTTTAGAAATAGTCAAAAAATACCACTATACTTTTGAAAACAACCACTTTTTGCCACTAGATTTTTAAAATAGACATATTTTATCCTTAATTACATGACACGTGGCAGTCAATGATTAGTCACTATATCCTTCAAAAGTATTTTTTAACCATTTTGAAAGTATAATGTAAAATTAAAAAAAAAAAGGTTCATTGGCTTTTTCTACCTATTTCATAAAGTATGATGGAATATTGACATAATCCCTTTAGAAAGAGGTTTTTGAAGAGAGAGAGAAAAATCTTTTCCCTTTTTCCCTTTAGTAGCCAACACTATCTCTTCCCTTTCTCCCTTTATTTTATTTCTTCTTCTTCATGAATTCTTCAACAATCAAGTATGAATATTATCATTAATTTGATGTTAAATTTAGACTACACATGGATAAAAAAAAAGGTGAACTTTAGATAAGCATCTATGGTGGGAAATGCCTTTTTAAATAAGGTAAGATGGGTTATAATTCTCCCATTTAGCTTTCATGACTAAGAGTACTACAGATGATGGATTGTAGTTAGTTTGGGTATGATTTTAATAATAATTCATGCATGATGTAAAGCTTAAAACAATTGGATGATTTATTTTCTTAATGGTCAAAATTCTCAAAGGGAAGAAAAATAAAGCTTTTGGTCTTTGAACAAGGGAAAAAAGAAGAAGAGGAAAAGAGATTAAGAGCTTGATTCAAGTAAGTTCTCTCTAATAGAGGCAATTCTTTGATTTCAAGTAAATTTATGGTCCAGGTTTTTTTTATTATTTCGTAAATCATAAGCCTATGAGAATGAATGCCTAAAACTATTTTTATTGAGCAATATGTGTGTTATAATAGTGTTTAGATGTACTAAATAAAGTGTTTTAGGAATCATATAATGCTTAAAATGTTTATGTGTAACTCTTGGTTAATAAATGCTATGAATAATAAAGAACTAAGAATGTTAATGGACTTTTACATGTGTCAAAATGGATAGAGAGCTTAAGGATTATGAAGATATAGATTATGATGAAAATGGATCATGTATATACTTAAAAGAGATAGAAATAACTTAAAATACATATAAGAATAGCTATTGTGGATATGTGGTAGAAAGAATAAACAATTACGTAGGTATACTAACCATTGCATGAATGTTTTGACAAACAAAAGTAATGTGCGGGTTTAAATTCCCTCATGCGAGAGGTCAGTTATAGTGGCAATGGCTGCATTAAACTTCCAACCTCTATTCAGTAGTTTGCTATAATTGATCCTATCATTTGATGGTACTTCCCTGTAAACTAAAAGAGAAAGGAATATGAAAGATTTATTTAAATGATAGGTAAAGCACATAAGAAAGTACAGGCACATAAAATACATTGTATAAACATGAATATGATGATATAAGTGCATATTAAGATATGTATAGTATAGTGATAATGATATAAACGTAAAATAGTATATACAGTATGTGTATGGTGTTATGTATAATTGATGACATATACATAATAGTAATAACAATATAGTTAAAAAGATAATATGCAAAGCATATGTATGATTGTGTCATATACAATAAAGGATATGGACCATGTTTGTGATAATGAAGTCATATGTAAAGTGAAGAAACCAATTAGATTATGAAATGAGAAAATACATGAAAATTACATTAAAACTATTATATGGGAAAAATAAAGGGTTATAGTCATATGAATGCATAGATAAAGAAACAAAATTGGCATAGATAACCATAGAATGAAGAGGATATGGAACATAGTATATTTACTAGATAGATTTATATGACATGTATGATAAGAAATGAATAAATAATATATGCCTTATTTATGCATAATACATGCTTGATGAATGAGTGTGCATGTTTTACTTGAAACAATGATATATCTTTGTGTTTAAATTTATATAATTCATAATATGCATGATGATATATAGTCATAAGAATATAGAATGAAATAAGATGTTTTGGTTAGATACACAAATATTTCTATATAAATATTTATTTGAAACGTAATATAATTATATGTGAAATATTACATGTAATGTTGATTATAGCCTAAAATGATAGCCATAGGTTTTATATGTTGAATTCAAAATTAGATTATAGCAATGTGAAATATGTGAGCACATGGACAACAGTAATGCAATTAATGATATACATAGCCTATATGATGACATGTGCAAAATACGTGGTAGATGACATGCACAGCTATATGATAGTATTTACAGATATATGATATCCGACATGCACAAGTTACATGTATATGATGATGGTATGCATAGTTTACATGATAATATAGATAGTATACATGAGAAAGGATTTCATATGTCATATGATTTTATGTACAGTATAGTAATTTTGAAACAAAAAACTTCGCATACACACACACACACACATGAAAGAGATATAAACACAAAGATACAGTACAATACAATTGAATCCCATTTCTACCTAGGATTAGCCATGGCCCTAGGATAGTTTTACATGCCAAGTATAGGACACCTATAGATCTACCACAATTTATAGCTTCGGCTATTCCACAGCATTACACTACTTCAATGGTAATGGTGCAAACACTTGTGCCTTTGAGTACCATAGTTTTGTACCTTTGACTACCATATTTTATACTTGGGTACCACAGTTTATGCCTTCAAGTACCATAGTGTAGCCAACAATTCATATGAATCACTATACTAGTCCTTATCTAGGCAACAATATAATTCTAAGAAGAAATGAGGCCTTAAATAAGCAAAGAGTTAAAAAAACCTATAGATGAAGAAAATTCATAAAATTTTTATTAAATGTTGATTATATGATAAAGGTGTGTTTTAAAGATTTTATTTAGAATGATTGGCATGTTAAATACACATTCTATTTGCAAATAATGATAGGACATATGTTAATTATTATGTATACTTGAAAGTTATGTGATAAAATCTATAGTAGAATCATATGTTTAGATACAAGAAGGTATGACAATAAAGGTAATAAGATGTAAATGACAGGACCCATAAGTATGACATAAGCAATTTTATGATTAATGCAACACAAATATACATATTACCATGTGCTTGTAATAAACATAGTGATGTGGATGGGTATATGACTGAATTGTAACATCAGGCATAATAGAATCTTATTTTATGAAAATTAAATATACTATGTAAGAAATGCACTTTATTTCTTTTTAGGGCTTAGTACTAAGATGACTAAGAAAGGTTGTCTAAGTTAGAAAACACCATTGAATATTTTATCCTCAATGGATTGGTTTTACCTCGCATATCTATAGGACAATCAAAGTCAAGGGCGAAGTTATAGACTGTATAAGAGCTTAATGGAAGTGTTTTTAGTTCTCATGTTATTGTTGTATTTTGTTGAAACTGATGTATAACATTTGTATCTTATGATGTATTGTGAAGTTTATTGTATATATTTATCTAGCATGTATGATTGTTATAAAGTATATAAATCATACATCTATTATAACATCTAAAGTATGAAAAGCTTTATATGATAATATAATCAACATATAGTATGAGATTTGTTTACTAGTAAAAGAAAGTTTGGCTATGATAGCTATATAGATAGTATGGCATCACATATTTCTTTTCAAAGTATGATATGAGTTTTGACAATCGTATGTGGATATGTGTGTGAGTGGATTTAGGTATGTATGTATGTCTACAAATGACTGTATAATAAAGAAAAAGTTTTTTCTTGAGAAAAAATGTTTTTCCTTTAAGAGATCTGTGAAATTTTATGGCTCCACTTGTGTATGTTGATATCATATGATATGTATGACATGTTTATAGTATACATGTATGGTATCGCACCTCCTCATTGAGTTCCCTCGTAGGACGGATAAAGAGTATTGTTGTAGCACCCTCCACCCGGGCCTGGTCCCCGGACCCAAGCAGGGAGCGCCACAGAAGAACAATATCTGATTTCGCATACCCATAAAATCCGATTAATTAAAAACTTTTTATTCAATAACTAATAAACCGATTTTCTTAGCTCAAATAGTTATAAAAATACTGAAAAACTATTTGGCACGCATATTGAGGTAACTATTGAGATCATCGTGCCAAAAATTCGGCAGTATAACGGCTGTACCGGGACACTTTCCTAAATTTTTACCTGCTTCAAAACACATTTATAACATTCAACACACATCTCTAACACTTATGGGTCCTCCTGACCCTCCAATCTCAACATTAAACTCGATGAGCCTCAGGCTCAACTCATTCGGCATTACCACATGCAACAACATATTCTTATCACACAATCATGCGAAAAAATAAAGCTTCTGTAGTATTTTAACTTAAGTTACCCAAAAATATAACCCGAGTTATAAGTTAGGACCAATTCCTCTGGAATCACAAGAGCACACTACTGATATTACATTTACATCATCATGCTATTACAAAATGGTTAAAAATACCCACATCAGGGTTATCTTCAAAAGTCTTTTACGGTGCAGAAACTTTAGCTCTAATCTGCTGCTCCGTACCTATGCATCGTAAACAGGCAATGCGCTAAGCTTTCACTTAGTGGTGTAATCACTTTAACTAGTTATAACAATTTAAGCATTCTTTTATGTAATATGTGTCAAGTGAGATATTTAGCCACATACACATGCACATAATCAGATAATA
>CANXYI010414756.1:0-25404 GCA_948208565.1 Hura crepitans | reverse complement strand
AACTAAACACATTGAGATTGATTGCCATTTTATTTGTGAAAAGATTCTGGAGCACTTGATTTCCACTAGATATTTAAAAACTAGAGAATAATTAGCTGATTTATTCATAAAGGCTTTAAATGGGGGCTCAAATTAATTCTCTGTGTAACAAGCTGGGTATGATTAATATCTATGCTCCAGCTTGAGTGAGTGTTACAAAGTCTATGTACTTATTATATTTTCCTGTATAGTTGTCTTTCTTAAGATAGATAGCACTATTATAGGAGTAGATTTGTAGGATATTTTATTCTTTGATTTGTTTCTTGTATTAGGCTTTTTGTAAGTGTATAAAAGGCCTGCAACAGTAGAATAAAATCATCAAAAAGTGAGTTTTATTTTCTGCTTAATAAGTCCTGTTTAATACCCTCCAACAAAAGTACAATACCTAGTTGTTGATCTTCGATCATCCAAAGATCCTATCCAATCTGCATCAGTAAAGGCTTCAATTCTAAGATGTCCATGCCTTGAGAAGAGAATTCCTTTTCCTAGAGTTAATTTTAGATATCACAAGATACGGAAGACAAAATATAGATGAGGTTCTTTGAGATCATGCATATATTAGCTTACTAGAGTAACAGCATAGGCTATGTCTTGTCCAGTATGTGAAAGATAAATAAGCCATCCTGCTAATCTCTTATATCTTTTTAAATCAACTGGTATACAAACCTGCTTGCAATTTGCGATTACTTTCAATAGGGGACTCTGCAGGTTTGCATCTTAGTGTCCTGGGTTTCTTTTAAGGGATCTAGAATATATTTTCTTTGAGAAATAAAGATTCCTTTATTTGATTTAGCAACTTCAATTCCTAAAAAATATTGTAATCTTTCTAAATTCTTTATTTCAAACTCCTGGGTAAGAAGTTTTTTTAAGTCTTACTACTTCTATATCATCTCCAGTCAATAAAATGTCATCAATATAAATAATAAGAATAGTGACTTCCTTTGTTATGTTTAGTGAACAAGGTGTGACCAGTATTGCTTTGAACAAAACCAAATGGAACTATAGCTTTACTAAATCTATCAAACTAAGCCTTTGGTGATTGATTGTTTTAACTTGTATAATGCCTTTTTCAATATGCACACTTTCCCTTGTATCTTCTTATTCTCAAAGCCTGGAGGGATTTCCATATAAACTTTTTTTTTTAAGTCTCCAGGTAAGAAAGCATTCTTTACATTAAGTTGTTGTAGTTTCCAGTTGAGATTAGCTGCACAGGATAGGAGGATTCTAATGGTGTTCATTTTTTCAACATGAGCAAATGTCTCTTGGTAGTCAATTTTATAAGTTTGAGTATACCCCTTTGCCACCAACCTAGCCTTGTACCTTTGAATTGAACTATCAGATTTGTGTGTTTACTGTGAATATCCATTTACATTCTACAATCTTTTTTTTAAATAGAAGATCAATAAGCTCCCAAGTTCCATTTTTTGCTAGTGCTTTCATTTCTTCAACCATTGCCTCCTTCCACTTTTGATCTTGGATAGCTTCTTTCCAATCTTGGGGAACAGATACAGAAGAAATAGATAAGACAAAGGCTTTATAGAATTGAGATAAGGAGTCATAGGAAACAAATTTGGTTATAGGATGCTTAGTGCAAATTCTTACTCCTTTCCTTCATGCAATTGTTATATTATCAATTGAGTCAAGGTTTATAGGAAAAATCTTATCAGAATCTTTATCAGGAAGAGAGGTTGGTTTTTGATCATTAATAGACTGCAATGACGGCTTTGTCTTTTCTTGTATACCTCTTTAAATCAGGTCTATCAAGTCGTCCCACATTCTCTCCTATATTTCTATCATTTTCTCCTCCATATACACCTTAGAAGTTTCTGTTATCTCCCCATGAGTTAGACTCTCCCCGCTAAACAGGATTTTTAAGGATAACAAAAATAGGAATCACCTCTTCCCGCTCATTATTCTTCTGCTGAAGAGGTGAATTCGGACAAAAATAAGGTTCAATTTTCTGAAGGTAACTTCTATGTTTACAAGGTATTTTTTTTGTAGGGGGATGATAACATTTATATTCTTTTTGTATGGGTGAATAACCAACAAACACACATGTCAATGCTCGACAATCTAATTTTCCCACAGTTTTATTATGAATAAAGCACACACACCCAAAGACTTTTGGTGGGACAGTATAAGAGTTTTTTTCTTTTAAAACTTCCAAAGGACTCCAGAAATTTATAGGTTTCAGTGGCATACGATTAATGAGATATGATTAATGAGATATGCAATAGTGAGAATAGCATTGCCCCAAAAAGGTTTTTGTAAATTCATAGTAAACATAAGAGACCTTGCTACCTCAAGTAACTGTCTATTCTTCCTTTCAACAACCCCATTTTGTGCACTAGTGTATAGACAACTAGTCTGATGAATTATTCCACCGTTATCTAAATAGGTTTGGAACCCCTTCTCCAAGTATTCTTTCCCATTATCATTCTTAAAATTTTGATTCTTGCATCAAATTGAGTACATATCATTTTATGAAAAGATTTAAAACAAGAAAACACCTCGTTTTTTATTTTCATCAAATATACCCAAGTAAGGCGAGTGCGATAGTCAATGAGAGTTTCAAACCATTAATTGCTAGATAAAGGAAGAATTTGAGGTCTCCAAACAATAGAGTGAATAATCTCAAAAGGCACAAAACTTCTATTATTACTCAAATGATAAGTTGTTCTACTATGTTTTGTATATTCACATGTATCACCATATAAGGAATCAAATTGAGTTTTTTGAAACAAAAGGGGATAAAACTTAGCTAAAACATAAAAGGATGGATGCCATAACTGGCTATACCATTGAATAATTTCTTGATTGACATCCTTATCACTACCAAAAAAGGCATATATTGATTCTAAGTTGATGTCCAGAATGTATAAGCCATCTTGTAGTCTACCATTATCAATCCTCCGCCCTGGTTGTAGATCCTAAAAAATACAATGGTTTAGAAATAATTCAACTTTACAGTTTAAGGCTTTAGTAAGAGCACTGATAGATAGTAAATTAACAGGAAATCTAGGAATATGAAGTACTGAGGATAAATGAAGATTGAAAGTGCAGTGAATTAAACCCGTCCTTGATAGGTTATAGAGACCCATCAGTTATTCAAACAATATTTATTTTTTGATGGTAAATAAGAGTGAAAAAGGTTAGAAAAATCTGTCATATGTCTATTTGCTCTCGAATCTATTATCCAGGATAAATGAGAAAGATTAGCTAAAAGAGCAGTACCTAATTTGACATAATTAGAAGTGCTTGCAATGGATGCAGAATCAAGCTATGATAATAGTTTTCTTAGAGATTGAATTTCGTTAGAGGTAAAACTCCCATTGGTGTTAGGAACAAACTCTTCTCCTATTTCATTTGTCTCAGCTATATGTGCTTGAGAACGATTGGATGCTCCCTTTCTACTTCCTCTACCTTTAAGAGGTCTCCCATGTAATTTTCAGCATGTGTCCTTAGAATGTCGAGGCTTCCCACAATAGTCACAATGCAATTGATCCTTATCCATTGTGGCCCCAATTGGCTTATTATGAGAGGAATTGGCAGGTATGGCACTCCGCTTGCTTTCTTCTTACTGTAAGTAAGAATAGGTTTGTTCTAAGGATGGTAGAAGATCATTTCCAAGAACTTGGATTTTGATGGGATCATACTTTGCTAAAAAATCATAGATGCGTTCTTTTTCAACCATCTTTTGAAATTTGACCGCATCTCTAGGACATTTAGCTCGAAAATGATAATAGTCCAATTCCTGCAACATTACCATGAAGTTCAGAAAAATATTGAGAGATTGATAGTTCACCTTGTTTGGTGGAGTGAATTTTGTTCCTCAGTTCGAAAATTTGTGTCATTCCCAACTTTAGAATAGGTCTGAGTAACAGCATCCCAAATCTTTGCAGCTGAATTAAGTAGTAAATAGGTTCGGGCTATATTCAGTTGCATAGAGTTAAGTAACCTTGACATGACGACAGGATTTTTAGCATCCCATTGGTTGAACCCTGAGGCTGTAGTCGGAGGCATCTTCTTGTCCCTTGTAAGGTATTTATGGAAACCTCATGCTTTTATAAATAACAAATAGGATCTGGACCAAGCCAAAAAATTGAACCCATCAAGTTTCAATGGACATTTGAAGAGACAGGTTGTCTGTAAGTGGAGTAACTGGTTTTTTTTTCCGTTAGCCATGAAAACCAGATAGAAGTGTAATCCAAAAAGAAAACTAGAATACAGAACTAGAAGGAAGAAAATAGAAAGCAAACCATAATTTGGCAAAGACAAAAACCACTAGAAAAGCTACAAGGGTGGTTAGATTGTCCTTTTGAGCTAATCGGAGAAAGATTTGATGGAAGGTGGCAGGAGATGGTCTTGTGCGTTACACACGTTGGTGAGTGGGAGAAGGTGGCGGAGACTTGCAGCGGCACATGACAACATGTGCGGTGGTTTCCGGCGACGATAGTTTGGGTTTCGACTGATCAGCAGTAGACGCTTCTTCTGGAGCAAGCAGTGTCGAAAAAACAGAGCCCTAGGTGGCTCCGATTAAAACCTTATGAACAGTGTATGTGAGGGAGAAAACTCACATCTAAAACACAGACATCGGCTATGATACCATATTAAATTTAGAGAAAATAAATCCTTATTTTCTATTGTATCAATTACATAAGAAAATGAGGTATTTATACTTGAACCTCCTCACTAAAAAAGGAAAGAATATAATTAATGCCTTGTATAAACACAATAAACCTATAATAGGAAAGAATATACAGGAGATATATATCCTAATTTATAGATATGCAATCCAACAGTTAGTAATTAATTTGATGCTAATATAAAAGTTTTATGGCTGATAATGGCACTTAATATATTGATAATAGAATTACTGTTTATTTGGAGTCACATGGAATAATTCATCAAATTAGTTGTATTCATCAAACTAGTTGTACTTATATAAGTGCTCGAAATCGGGGTAGCTAAAAGGAAAATAGGCATTTATTGGAAGTTGTTAGGTCTATTCTGTTCACCATAAATTTGCCCAAGTCATATTGAGGGGATGCCATGCTAGTGGCTACATACCTTATCAATAGAATGCCTCTTAGAGCTCTCAATTAAAAGAGTCTTTCAAAAACCTTACAAGATGTCAATAATTACATTGTTCCTCCAAAGGTATTTGAGTGTGTTTGTTTTATCCATAGTTAAAATATTAGAAAACTATGTTCTCGAGCTCTTAAATGTGTGTTTATTGGCTATTTACCAACTCAAAAGGGTTATAGTTGTTATTACCCTCCTTTTAAAAAGTATTTTATTACTGTGGATGTTACTTTTCGAGAATTGAACCATATTTTAATTCCTAAACATCTCTTTAAGAGGAGAATGATAAGAAAGAAGAGATGATACCTAGCTCTATAATTCTTATTAACGCTATTCTAAAGGAAAGTAATGTACAGGAGGAGAAAATTGGGCATTTAGATAGATTCGACTTGAAAAAGTACTCAAAAAGTGATAAAGAATAGATAGAATAAGCCGTTATGCAACCTACTTCATGCCAAAAAACATCATCCTTTTATGGTGAGTTATCTTTTGATGATTTAAATAAACCCATTTCTCAAAGAAAATGTATTAGAGCCTGTACTAAACACTTAATTTCTAACTCTATTTCTTATGACTTATTCTCTCCCATTGATAGAGCTTTTGCCTTGTCCATTTTGTCTGTGTCTATTCGACATGATTGAAAGGAAACATTCGAATATCCTAAATGGAAAGGTGTAATGATTGAAGAGATGGAAGCCCTAGACAAAAAATGGGACTTGAGGGTTTTGCACTCTACCACATGGAAAGAAATTGCTAGGGTGTAAATGGGTACTTATAGTGAAACACAAAGTTGATGGGTCTGTTGAGAGGTTCAAGGCTAGATTGGTTGCAAAAGGTTTCACTTAAACTTATGGGGTTGATTACCAAGAAACTTTTGCTTCGGTGACAAAGATGAAAGCAATCAGAATCTTGCTATTATGTACAACCAATTTTGACAAGGATTTACAACAATTTGATGTAAAAAATGTGTTTTTACATGGAGATCTAAAAGAAGAGGTGTATATGGAAATCCTTCTTAGCTTTGAGAATGAGAAGACACAAAGCAAAGTATGCAAACTGAAGGAGGCCTTGTATGGGTTGAAACAATCTCCTAGGTCTTCGTTTGACAGTTCAGCAAAGTCATGGTTCTTTTTGACTATAAACAAGGCAATACAAGTCATGCTCTTTTCAACAAATATAACAAAGGAAAAATCACTATTCTTATTATCTATGTTGATGATATAGTGATGATAGGGAATGATAAAGAAGAGATGATCTGACTGAAGAAACTGCTAGCTCAAGAATTTGAGATAAAAAATCTAGGAAAACTGCGATATTTCTTAGGAATGGAATTGAAGTTGTCAGAGCAGAGAATTGTATCTTTATTTCCCAGAGAAAATATGTTCTAGATCTTTTATAGGAAATTGGTATGTTGGGTGTAAACCAACAGAATCTCCCATTGGGAGTAATTACAAGTTGCAATATGAAGTTGGGAGTTTAGTTGATATGGACAAATATTAGAGACTAGTGGAAAGATTGATTTATCTTTTGCATATCAAACCAGATATTGCATATATAGTTAGTCTACTAAGTTAATTTATGCATGATACACGAGAGGCTCACTTGCAAACCGTGTTTCGTATATTGAGATATCTGAAGTCTGCTCTAAGAAAAGGATTACTTTTTACCAAACATGGTCATTTCAAGATAGAATGTTTTATGGATGCAGATTGAATTAGATCTCCAGATGATAGAAGATCTACTATTGGTTATTCTGCACTTGTGGGAGGCAATTTAGTGACTTAGAAAAGTAAGAAACAAAGTGTAGGAGCTAGATCAAAGGTGAATTGCTCATATATTGCGAGAATAAAGCTGCTATTAGCATTACTCAGAATCCAATTCAGCATGATAGGATCAAGTCAAGGAGAAAGTGGTTGAAGGTGTCCTGAAGCTATATTATGTGACATCAGATCAAATTGCTAATGTGTTCATTAAAAGATTATGTAATAGGATGTACTATACTTTGATTTGCAAGTTGGGCATGTGTGATATCTATAAACCAACTTGAGTAAGAGTGTATACTTGTGTAAATAGGAATTATTTGATTAGGATTCTAACTAAGAATTCTAGTCTAATTAGGATTGTTGTATTTCCTGTGTTAGGGGTCCTGTAATTGTATATATACTCTATAATACTTTGTAAAAATCATGAGAGGAATAATAACAATCTCTATTTTTCAAAATTCTACAAGTTTAACCTCTGCAAAAGGTGGAAAAGAAACTAGAGGGAATGGTTTGATTAAAAGCTCCATTATTAAGGATCAAGTTGTTGCAAAACCGAATGAAGGTTCAAAGGGCCAAACTAGCTCCAAACAATTGCCAAGCATTATTGTGGAAAGTCCCTTACTTGTAGGTTTATATCCTTATCAATGTTATGGATACGTCACTAGTCCTATTTCTAATCAACAATATGTTGGAATACTTGGAAACTTTACAAGCTAGCCCTAGTTCATCTGTTTTGTTGTCCAAAAGATGTGTGATCAAGTCTTCCAAAATTGATGCTCCAACTGACGATAAACTAAAAATAGCCTTAAGAAAAGTTAGTGAGGCTCTATTAATTGGCCTTATTATTTTGCTTAAGCAAGAGGCCTAAGTTAAAAGATGACTTGCAAAAAATCTCCGCCTTTGATCTAATGAAGTAGTGGGAGTGTTCAAAAAACGGCAATTTAACTCCATAAACTTCTGTCTGAGGTAGAGGCTACCAAAAAATATTTGGATGATGTTTCTTATGCTTTTGACACTTTAAAATCATCTCTTTTTGTAATCAATTAGAGCTAATACTCATCTTGTAGTTGACTTTTGTAAATATTGATTGGTTACAAGGTTTGATCATTTCTCTTTTAAAGTGCTTTTATTTGGGTTTCTATTTTTGCACTTTGTTTTAGTCTCTTTGTTCTTCTATATAAACATAATTATTTACTTATTTTTTACTGCTATTATGTTTGTTGTCCTTCTTTGAACAGGTAGCTATTTTAAGAGATTCATCATTAATCAATAGATAATGCAAAGAAGTGCATCCCTTTTTACTCTATTTATGGCTTTGGTGGATCTGTTCCCAAGTTGAGATTATCAGTTAAACATGGAATCCTTCTATATAATTGTGAAGACGAAATTCACCTAACTAGAAAGGATTTGACTTTGACATCCCTATTGTAGGTCCTTCGAATAATTGCCTTAGTGCTATTTGATGTTCTTGTCCTTTTTTTCATCTACATCTTTAAGCTAATACCGGCTTTGTTCTATTATCCTTGTTTGGCTCACCTATTTCATATTCGCTATATTTTAAACTTCTTGTCTTGTTTCTATTCCAGAGTAGAAATTATTTCTATTTGATTTAAGTTCAATTTACTTGGATGACTTTTAACTACAACTCATTTTTCAATCTTAGATTTTCTTTTCTTTTATTAGCTTGGACATGATAAAAAGTTCAAGTAAGTATTTTTGAATTCATGTTCTTTGTTAAACTTCTAAAGTCTTCCTTTGTGAACATGCATGGTTGTTTATTGGTTTATTTAAGGGCTAGACCTATGAAATATATGCTTCTCAAGGAATTTGATTGAGTTCTTACGACATTGTTTTCATCTACATTTTTCTCTGTTCACCCAGTGAATTAATCAATGGCAATGATCGCAGAGATTAAATATTATTGTGGTAATAACAATTCTTTTGGCATTAGGCGAGGGATAATGTTAGGGTTATTCCTAATAGAGATTGATTTGGAAATTTAGGAGAAGAAAAGTACAGAAAAATAGAGAAGAAAAGATGTGAGAGAGTTGAGAGAGAGAGAGAGAGGAAAAACATGAGAGAATAATTTTTGTATGCATTCAGATGATCCCCCTTTAATAATGACGTTGGTTACTTACATGGAAATATTCTCTCAACTGAGTTGTACTACCAGCCTAAAAGAGAATGTTCTTTACAATATTTTGTTATGTTTTTACTGTTGTAATAACTAACTACATATTCCCCATTCTCTGCAAATTAAATTAATTCTTTCCCTCTTTACACCTACGTTTATGTTACAAAACAGTGGAAATTGGAGAACCGCAAGCTCTTTTTTTATTACTGTAATATACACACACACACACACACACAAAGTTAGCCTAAGATATAGTTCCTATAATCATGCTAATCTGTCCCTATAACCATGCTAAGCTATACAAGGAAAGTAAATCAATCTACAGCTATATAATATCTGTAACACTCCTCCTTAGGCTAGAGCATAGATGTTGATCATGCCTAGCTTGTTACAAAGATAGTCAACTCGAGTCTTGAGTAAGGCTTTTGTGAACAAATCACCTAACTGCTCTCCTGTCTTCACATAGCTAGTAAAAATCAAATTCTCTTGAATCTTTTCTCAAATAAAGTGACAATCAACCTCAATATATTTTGTTCTTTCATGATACACTGCATTTGAGGCAATATGAAGGGTAGCTTGATTATCACACTAGAGTTTCGCTGGTAACGAAGGTTTCAAACTAATTTCAGCTAGGAGATGACGTATCCACAAAATTTCACAAGTGGATTGTGCATAGCATTGTACTCGGATTTTGCACTTGATTTAGAAACCACATTTTGCTTCTTACTTCTCCGTGACACTAGGTTCCCTCCAACAAAGACACAATAGCCTATAGTGGATCTTCTATCAATTTTAGATCTAGCCTAATCAGCATCTGCAAAACACTTAATGTTATTGTGTCCATGATTGCTGAATAGTATGCCAAGTCCTAGAGCATCTTTCAAGTAGCATAAGATTTGTTCCAAGGTTGCCCAATGCTTGACTGTAGGTGCAGACATAAAATGACTAACAACACTGACTGCATATGCTATACCTAGGTGAGTCATTGTGAGGTAGTTTAATCTCCTAACTAACCTTCTATACCTCTCAGGATCATCAAATGGATTACCATCACTTTTTATAAGATGTGTATTACGAACTATTGGCGTGCTACAAGGCTTGGCTTCCATCTCTCCAGGTTCTACAAGCAAATCGAGTACATACTTTCTCTAAGACAATAAAATCCCCTTCTTGCTTTTTTTTACTTCTACCCCTAAGAAATATTTCAGCTGGCCCAAGTCTTTTGTATGAAACTTAGTATGCAAAAATGTTTGGAGGGAGGAGATCCCTCCACAATCATCTCTTACAAGGACAATATCATCAACATAAATAACAAGAAGAATAATACCAGCTTCAAATTGTTTATAGAAAATAGAGTGATCGCGCTTGCTCTTCTTCATCCCAAACTATAAAATTACCTCACTGAACTTGCCAAACCAAGCATGAGGACTCTGCTTCAATGCATAGAGAGATTTCTTCAAGTGGCAGACCTTCCCAAACTCCCCCTGAGCAACAAACCCAGGCGGTTGCTCCATATACACTTCCTCTTGGAGATCACCATGAAGGAACGCATTTTTAATGTCCAACTGGTATAAAGGCCAGTCATGAGAAGCTGACGTGGAAATAAGGAGACGCATTGAAGTTAGTTTGGCCGTTGGAGAGGAAGTATCTAAGTAATCCACCTTATAAGTTTAAGCATATCCTTTGGCAACAAGTCGTGCTTTAAGCCTAGCCACAGAACCATCCGGATTAACTTGGATGGCGAAGACCCAGGTTAAGATCCTTTGGAGGAGGATCAGAAGATATAGGAGCTGGAGCTGCATCAAGGGTAGTATTCCTCCTAAAGTAAACTTGAGTAATGGTTGTTGTAGGAGCAAGAGGAACTGAATTTTCCGGTGATTCTTTTGTGGAACTTGCAGGAGAAATTGGGATTTTTGGTACTTCTACTGAGGAAATTGGATCCCTTGGTTTCTGTGTAGAGGAACTAAAAGAAGTGATGATATAGATTAACTAATCCTCTTCCTCCCCCTGATTGGCATAATCAAACAATGTGGGGAAGAAAGGTTTCCTCTTTGGAAAGTAACATCAACAGAAACAAGATACCTTTTTAAACCAGGACAATGGCATCTGTATCCCTTTTGAAGATGAGAATAACCTAGAAATACACATTTCAAGGACTTTGTATCCAATTTAGTAATATGAGAGCGAACATCCTGAACAAAGCAAGTGCTTCCAAAAATTTTCAATTTTATTAGGAATTGAGACTTACGTGGAAAAAGAATTTTGTAAGGAATTTCACCATTGAGCACTAACGAAGGCATGCTATTAATCAAGAAATAAGCTGTTGATACAGCATTAGCCTAAAATTGCTTGGGAACCTTCATTTGAAATAAAAGAGCTCGAGCTATCTCAAGTAGGTGTTTATTCTTTCTCTTGGCCACTCTATTTTGAGAAGGTATATCCACACAAGATGTTTGGTGAAGAATGCCATTTTTGGTCATATAGGCTCGAAAGGAGTCCAAGAAATATTCCTTTGCATTGTCAGTCCTCAATGTGTGCACAGAAGCATTTAAGTGCTTTTTGATCTCAGCGCAAAAGTGAGATTTTTCATAAAAAAATACCCAAGTCATGCGAGAATAATCATCTACAAATGTAACAAAATATTTGAAACCCAAATTTGCCACCATAGGACATGGCCCCCAAACAACTAAATGAACCAACTCAAAGGCAGAACTAGCTCTTTTATTAACTCATGGACTAGTTGAGCTACGATGATGTTTATCAAATTGACATAATTCACAATCCAAGGAAGATATAGCATGATACTCAGAGCATAGTTTCTTTAACATTTTTAATTGTTGACTATATTGATATATTACCTTATTAGATGATTTTGTAATTATGTTTTTGATTCATGTAATTATGTAGGTAGCTATGTACTTCCTAGTTAGTCGTAGGAATTTTGTATAAAAACCCTTGTACTATGGTTATTTTCATATAACAGAGATAAGAAATAATCTTGGAACAAAACGCACTTTTCAAGAATGTTTCTGTATATTAACCTTGATCAATAATACATATATATATAGTTTTCATAAGCTACAAAATGAAAGAATCAAATTCTAATTAAATCATTGGTCAAATCCCCAAGAATTTGTGAAATACAATTAAATCTCCTAAACTAGGAAAGCTAGCTAATATTCTGTAACACTCCCCCTCAAGCTAGAGAATAGATGTTAATCATACCCAGCTTGTTACACAAATAATCTACTCGAGGCCCATTTAAAGCCTTTGTAAATAGGTCTCCAAGTTGTTCTCCTGTTTTTACATATCTAGTGAAAATTACATTTTCTTGGATGCTTTCACGAATGAAGTGACAATCAATTTCGATGTGTTTGGTCCATTCATGATACACTGGATTGGAGGCAATATGAAGAGCGGCCTGATTATTACACTAAAGTTTTGTTAGAGATGAGAGACCCAAACCAACTTCTTCTAACAAATGGAAAATCCATAAAATCTCACATGTGGATTGTGCCATTGCTCTATATTCAGATTCTACACTAGATCGGGATACAACACTCTGCTTCTTACTCCTCAAAGATACAAGATTCTCTCTTACAAAAATGCAGTATCTTGTAGTGGACCTCCTATCAGACTTTGATCCAATCCAATCATCATTAATATAACACTCAATGCGAGTATGTCCATGGTTACTAAAAGTATACTAAGTCTAGGTGCCTTTTTCGGATAACATAAGATCTGCTCAAGTGCTGCCCAATATTTGATTGTAGGAGCTGACATGAAATGGCTAGCAACACTTACTGCAAATGCAATGTCTGGTCTGGTCACAGTGAGATAGTTCAATTTTTTCATCAATTTCCTATATATTTCTAGATCATCAAAAGGATCGCCATCATCCTTTGCAAGATGCACATTGGGAACCATAGGAGTACTACAAGACTTGGCTCCTAATTTTCTAGTTTCAGCTAGAAGATCAAGTACATACTTTCTTTGAGATAGAAGAATTCCCTTTTTATTTCTCAAGACTTTTATTCCCAAGAAGAATTTTAGTTGACCCAAATCCTTGGTGTGGAATTTGGTATGCAAGAAAGACTTGAGATCCAAAATACTTGCAAAATCACTTTTTGTAATAACAATGTCATCAACATATACAACAAGAAGAATGATACCAGCATCATATTGTTTATAAAACGTTGAGTGATCACAGTTGCTCTTTTTGAGTCCAAACGCCCGAACTACTTCACTGAACTTCCCAAACCAGCATGAGGACTCTATTTTAGACCATACAAAGATTTCTTCAAGCGACAGACTTTACCATACTCCCCTTGAGCAACAAACCTAGGTGGTTGCTCCATATAGACCTTTTCTTGAAGATCACCATAAAAAAAAGCATTCTTGATGTCTAGATGGTGTAAAGGCTAGTTTTGAGAAGCTGCCAAAGAAATGAAAAGTTGTACAGAAGTCAATTTGGCCACTGGGGAGAAAGTATCAGAATAATTAATCCCATAAGTCTGAGCATATCTTTTAGCAACAAGTCGAGCTACAGAACCATCTGGATTCATTTTAACTGTAAAGACCCATTTACTACCCACAATCTTCTTTCCTTCTGGTAGATCCTTTAAATCCCAAGTGTGATTTGCATTCAAGGCAGTTATCTCCTCAAACATCGCATTATACTAACTAGGATGATTTAAGGCTTCTTGAACTGTCTTAGGAATAGATATAGAATCTAAGGAGGCAATTAAAGAATTTGTCGAAGTAGACAGGTGATCATAGGAAATAAAATTAGTAATGGAATAAATGGATTTACATTGCCATTTACCTTTTCGAAGAGCAATAGGGAGATTAAGGTCAACAAGCACAGGAATAGGATTAGAGTCGGCTGGAATAGGATCAGATGACGAAGGTGCTGGTGCAGGACATGTATCTTTGGTCTCTTTTCTTCTGGAGTAAACTTGATCAAACCGTGGTCTATCTGATGTCAAAGAATTACTAGTTGGTGGATCAATTGAAGGTGCTGGAGACACATTAGTAGAACTTTGAAGATTCACATTATAAACAAGCCACTCATCTTCCTCCAATTGGTTGGTAGGGTTGGTTAGAAAAAAGAAGAAAGATTTGTCTTCTGAAAACACCACATCACTTAAGACCAGATGTTTTTGAATGTCAGGAGAGTAACATCTATAGCCTTTCTGAAGACAGGAATATCCCAAGAAACACACCTCAAGGCCTTTGGATCAAGTTTAGTAACATGAGGTCGTACATCACAAACATAACAAGTACAACCAAATATCTGTGGTTCCACTAGAAATAGTGATTTGTTTGGAAACAAAACACTATAAGGTACATCACCATTCAATACTATGGAATGCATCCGATTAATTAGAAAGCAAGCTATAGAAAGAACATCAAACCAAAAATACTTAGGAACTTTCGCCTGGAATAGTAGAGCCCGAGTAGTCTAAGTAAATGGCTATTCTTTCTCTCAGCAATCTTATTCTGGGAAGGTGTATCAACACAAGAGGATTGGAGAAGAATACAATTTTGAGACGTGAATTTCTGAAATGAGTCTAACATATATTCCTTAGCATTATCACTTTGCAATATTTTCACACAAGTATTAAACTGAGTTTTAACTTCAGCACAGAAAGCAGAAAAATGGGAAAACACTTCAGAGTGATGTTTCATAAAATAAATCCATGACATTCTAAAATAGTCATCCACAAAAGTAATAAAATATCTTAACCCAGTTTTAGACACAACCAAGCAAGGATCCTAAACATCTGAATGAACAAGTTCAAAACCAAAATCAGCTTGTTTATTCTAAGTCTTAATGAGCTACAGTGATGTTTAGCAAAATGACAAGACTCACTCCAAAGTAGATACATCATGAAATTGTGGACATAATTTCTTCAGAATGGGCAGAGAAGGATGCTCCAACCGACAATGTGCTTCTAAAGGAGAAATAACACCAGAACACGCAACAAAATGAGGTACCCGTGAATCAAGGATGTAAAGATCATTAGACACGTCCTTTACCAATAGTCTGCTTTGTCATAAGATCCTGAAAAATACAGTATTGGGAAAAAATGAGATACAACAATTGATGTTTTTGGTAAGTTTAACAATTGATGTTTTTGGTAAGTTTACTCAGATATTAGATTAAAAGCTAAATTAGGTAAACTTAAAATAGAGGACAGAGTAATAGCAGAAGTTGATTTAACTATCCTAGACCCCACAATGTTGTAAGTTGTTCCATCAATTATAGTAACAGACAAAAGTGCTCTATGAGAGCGAAAGGTAGAAAGGTATTAGGATTTCTTGTCATATAATTTGTAGCACTAGAATTAATGGCCCATTTGTTGGTAGAGGAGATAAGACGTGTTACTTATTTTAGCAATGGCAGTAACTGGAGAGGAGGAATTTTTCAAGGCCTCCTAATATTTAGCATATTCTTCCATTGAAATGGTAATGCCTTTCTCAGATGTTGAACTAGAGGCAGCAATATTAGTAGCTTGAGTCCTTTGATTGCGATTCTACAACTTCTTACAGTACCTCTTCGTATGGTCCTACTCTTTGCAATAATAACATACAACCTCGTTGTTGCGATTGTCAATAGGTTTTGCTCCACTTTTTCCATTCCCATTCCTCTTCCCACCATCTCTGACAATAAGACCAGTATTTTGTTTAAGTGACAAAGTATGTTCCGTACGCAACACCCTATTGAAAAATTCTTCAAGAGCAGGAATCTTAGAACGAGGAAGAATCTAATATTTGGTAGTCTCATATTCAGTGGGAAGACCAGCCAAAACACTCATGACTGCCATTTTCTCTCTGAGCTTGTTCTCTAATGTCAGTACTGAATGGCAAAAGTGTATTGAGTTCTGCATATATCTTCTTAAACTCCATAAAATAAGTGGTGAGTGATCTATCTTCTGTGTTACCATGATAAAAAGCTTTGCAAACATCATAAATGCGAGTTACATTCCTCTTGCCAGAGTACAGGAAAGCCAAGTAGTCCATTAATTCTTTGACTAGTTCACAATGAGAAATCAAACTAAATACATCAGACTCTATTGAATTTCGAATTTGTAATAGTAATCATGCATCATCTTGCAACCATACTTGTTTGGTTCTGTCAGTAGGTGGTTCAATAGTTAAATGATTATCCTTATCCATACTGCAAAGATAGAGTTTAATAGTATTACTCCATTCTAGGTAATTGGACTCATTTAATTTCTGTTCAGTGATTTTATATATAGTCGGAACAATGTCACTAACAATTGTCTTGTTTTCATCCATGATAGAAAAGATGCCTAGTAATAAACAAATAATAAAATGCAGCAACAGCAAGACAACCAAACTGAACAACAAAAAATAGACCAAACAATAGCAACAACACAAGAAAGGGCGTTAAAAATAGTACAAGAAAAATCACATGAGGTGATCAAGCCTATCTAACTAGCAAACCGACACTGCAGGAAGACTGGAAAACACTAGGTGACTCCGAGGGACAAATCGGAGCTTGACCAGAAGCTCCATGTGCGCCCATTTGTCGGCACGTGAGAAACAGGGTAGGGAGCTTTCATCGGCGAGTGAGACCCACTTGTAGACAGTTTAACTGTTGTTCTTAGATGGACGGCCGGAAATTGGACAAGGAGCCTCTCAAGGACAGTGGTGAGATGGAATGATCACCAATCCTAGTGATCTAAAAGAGGAACAATATCCTCAAAAGAAAATATACATGAAAAAAAAAATGCTTGATTGAGCCAACTAGGCTTTGATACCATGAAAGAAAACACACTTTTAAAGAATGTTTTCTGTATATTAACCTTGATCAAGAATATATATATATATACTGTTTTCATAAGCTACAAAAGGAAAGAATCAAATCCTAATTAAATCACTAGTCAAATCCTCAAGAATTTGTGAAATACAATTAAATCTCCTAAACTAGGAAAGCTAGCCAATATTATGTAACAAATCTCTTTCTCAAAATCTATATGGTATCAGAGCCTCTACTCTTTTTTAGAGATTGAGTATCCTCTCTCCAAGAAGATTTGTTCCTGAATAGTAGAATTTTTTTTTCTTTCCCTTTTTTTTTTCAAATTAGTGTGACGAGGTTGAGTTTACCTCCCTTTCTATTGCCATATATAGGATGGAAGCCCATCTTCAATTCGTCATGTCGCCAGAATTCCACCACCAACGGCCGTTGCACGTGACCACATGCGCCACCTGAAAGCCTCCGTCGTTTCATGCGTGTGTATCAAACTTAAGTGCCGTTTTTGCTGCCGCACCTCTTCCTCCGCCTTTGCCTGACACTTCCAACTCCGGCAATCCACTTTTTGGTGATCAATTACCTATTTCAACTTAACAGCTTCTCTATTTCCCTATTTTTTTATTGACATCCTTTCCTGGTTTTATAATGGACAGTAAGACAGTAGACAAAGGTACCCTTGTTAATGATAATCCCTACTTACAAATCAGTCCTGTCAAACTTGAAGGGAGTGTGGATTATTTAGCTCAATCTAGATCATGTCTCTTATTTATCAAAGCTAGATGGTTACAAGTATATATTGATGGCAAAAAGAAAAAACCCGATTCCTTTGACGTTGCATACAACCAATGGGACTTTGAAAACTTTCTTTTTATGTCTTGGCTGATCAACTCAATGCAACCACAGATTTCTAGACAATAAATGTTTCTTGATATTGCAGAAAAGATATGGAATGCCATAAAGCTAATCTATTCACCTATGGGGAATGATGCTTAAATCTTTGAAATATATAACCGCTTTCATGGTACAAAACAAGGTGAGCTGACCATTTTATAGTATTTCTTTGAACTAAGTGGCTTATGGTAGGAGTTGGACTATTATCAAGACTTCCAAGCAGGTTATCTGGGGATGTTGTAAAATTTTAGTCGGTAGTTGAAAAGGAACGAGTTTATGATTTTCTTGTTGGCTTAAACAATGATTTTGATTAGATGCGGGTTCAGGTACTTGGCAAAACCCCTTTTCCTTCTCTTGTAGAAGCTTATTCTTATGTCTAGTAGGAAGAAAGCAGGAGGAATGTTTTGCTCTATACAACACTCATTGAGAAATTTGGGTTAGTGGCTATTGGTTCAATTGGGCATTCAAAGACTTCTCATTATGACAAAGATACCCTACATTGTGACTACTGTGAGAAGCCAAGGCATATTAAAGAAACTTGTTGGAAGTTGCATAGGCGACTTACTAGAGGTTGTGGGGGAAAACGAGCCAATTCAACTAAGGCTCAAGCAAATCTATCTGAATCAGTGGAGTTATCCCATGAAACAACCTTAACTAAAATTTTTTCTTATGTGATCCAGCATCTCAAGCTCCTTTTATCTCAGTTAGACTCCTCCACCAATGCTAGCTCCAATTTTGTGAAATTAGGTACTGCTCTTATTGCTCCTCTAGACTCATGGATTATTGATTTTGATGCAAATAAAAATATGACAGGCTCTTCTAAAGGCTTTTTTAACTACTCTACATGTTTAAAACGAGATAGTGTTAAGGTAGCTGATGGGTCTTTAACCCTTATTTCTGGAATAGGTTTTATTGTCTGTACTTCGAATATTAAACTGTCTTTTGTTCTTCATGTTCCCAAATTTCCATTCAATCTTTTATCTGTTAGTGCTATCACCAAATCTCTGAACTGAAAAATTGAATTTTTCCGTGATTATTGTGTTTTTCAAGATTTTTAAACGGGGAGGAGGTTTGGCAATGGTAGAGTGCATGATGTCTTATATATGGTGGAAGGAAGTCCAGAATCAGATCCATGTCAAGCACTTTTTGGAGTATATAAGGATTTCAACTATGAAATAATATAATGGCATAGGCGGTTAGTGCATCCATCTTTTTTTATCTTAGAAAAATTATATCCTAATTTGTTTTCAAAAACTCAATTTGGCTCTTTGTTTTGTGATGCTTTGAGTTTGCTAAGCATACTAGAACTTCTTACCCTTTGAGTAATAATAAAAGCACTGTTCCTTTTATGATGTTTGGGAGCCCACTCAAATTGTTTATTTGTCTGGGAATCGATGGTTTGTTACTTCCATTGATTGTTGCATCAGAGTAACTTGAGCATATTTAATAAAAGGAAAAGGTGATATTTTTTCTTGCTTTCAATCTTTTCATAAAATGTTTAGCACTCAATTTGATGCTAAGATTAGAGTTTTATGAATTGATAATGGCAAAGAATGTGTGAATAGTAGGTTTGCTGCATATTTGGAGTCAAATGGAATTATTAATCAAACTAGTTGTTCTTATACTAGTTCTCAGAATAGGATAGCTGAAAGAAAAAATAAGCATCTTTTGGAGGTCGTTAGATCTCTTATGTTTACATTGAATCTTCCAAAGATTTATAGGGGGGATGCAATCTTAGTAGCAGCCTATCTCATCAATAGAATGCCTCTAAAAACTCTCAACTTTAAGAGCCCTTTAGAAATCTTGAAAGGAAAAAAATGATTACACTATTCGTCCAAAGTTTTTTAGGTGTTTGTTTTCCATACTAAGAATGTTGGGAAACTAGATCTTAGAGCCCTTAGATGTGTGTTTGTTGGGCATTCTCTGACTCGAAAGGGATACAAGTGTTATCATCCTCCATTCAGAAAGTATTATGTTAGTATGGATGTTACCTTTCATGAATTTGAACCTTACTTTAATGCAACCACATCATATCTTTAGGGGAAGAATATTGAAGGAGAAGAAGTGATGCCTATTCCTATAACCCTTAATGATCTTACTCCTAGTGAGAATTCTGTCGAAGAAAGAGTTCAAGGGGATGTTATTGTAAAACAAGAAGGGACTGATGAGGTTCAAAGGGGGACTAATGTTCAGGAGGAGACTACTGTTAGACGTTTAGATAAACATGATTTGTTGAGATATTCAAGAAAAAATAGGACTGAAAAAGCCATCATGCAACTTTCACTGCAAGAATCCTCTTCATCTGGTGAGTTATTCACTAATTTTGCTCCTATTTTGAATTTATCCATTGCTCAAAGAAAAGGAGTTAGGTCATGTACCCAACACTATCTCTCCCTCTTATAGAGCCTCTGCCTTGTCTATTTCCTTTGTATCTATTCCATAGGATTAGAGAGAAGCTCTTAGAGATCCCAAATGGAAAGAATCCATGGTAGAAGAAATGAAAGCTCTTGCTAAAAATGAGACTTGGGAATTAGTTACTTTTCCAGGCAAGAAGTTGGTTGGCTGCAGGTGGGTGTTTACAATAAAGTACAAAGCTGATGGCTCGATTAAAAGGTTCAAAGCTAGATTGGTAGCTAAGGGATTCACTCAAACTTATGAAGGGGATTACCAAGAGACTTTTGCACCTGTTGCCAAAATGAACACGATCAGAATCTTATTAACTCGTGCAGTTAATTTTGATTGGGAATTGCAACAATTTGATGTTAAAAATACATTCCTATATGTGGATCTAGAGGAGAAAGTCTACATGGAAATTCCAATTGGGTTTGATAATGAAGAAACTCAAGGAAATGTGTGTAGGTTGAAAAAGGTATTGTATGGACTAAAACAGTCTCTTAGAGCTTGGTTTGATAGATTTAACAAAATCATGATTTCTTTCTGCTATCAACAAAGCAATGCTAATCATACTCTCTTTATAAGACATCGTAAGTGTAAGATCACTCTTCTCATTATTTATGTTGATGACATAATAGTAACAGGAGATGATAAAGAAGAGATGGGTAGGCTAAGAAGCTCTTGGCTTAGGAGTTTGAAATCAAGGAACTTGGGAAGCTACAATATTTCTTAGGAATTGAAGTTGGTAGATCAATCAAAAGAATCTTTATTTCTCAGAGAAAATGTGTTTTGGATCTTTTGGATGAGACTGGCATGCTAGGATGCAAACTAGTAGAATCACCAATTGAAAGCAACCCCAAGCTGCAAGTTGGGGTTAGAGAGACAATCGATAAAGAGAGATATCAAAGACTTGTTTGAAGACTCATTTATCTATCACACAAGACCAGACATCGCATATGTAGTTAGCTTGGTTAGCCAATTCATGTATGATTTTTGAGAAACTCATACGCAAGCTGTTTTTTGCATTTTGCATTATTTAAAGTCTGCTCCAGGAAAGGGTCTTCTTTTTTCAAAACATGATCACCTCTAGATAAAAGCTTTTGCAGACGTAGACTGGGCTGGATCTCCTGATGATAGGATATTTACATCTGGGTATTGCACTCCTGTAGGAGGAAACTTAGTCACTTGGAGAAGTAAGAAACAAAGTCTAGTTGCTAGATCAAGTGCAAAAGTTGAATACAGAGTTATGGCTCAAAGAGTCTATGAGCTTCTATGGCTGCAAAAGCTACTAGAAGAATTAAAACTATCTAAAGGAGACAAACTCTCCCTGTATTGTGATAACAAGGCAGCTATTAATATAGCCTATAATCCAGTTCAGCATGACCGAACAAAGCACATTGAGATTGATCGACACTTAATCAAAGAGAATTGGCAAGTGGTGTCTTGAGTTTATTTCATGTGGGTTCAGATAAACAACTAGTTGATGTGTTTACAAAAGGACTTAGCAGTTGATTCTTTCATAATTTGGTTTGCAAGTTGGGCATGTGTGATATCTTTGCACCAACTTGAGGGGGAGGGTTGACTAAATTGATCTATTACCTTATTAGATGATTCTATAATTATGTTATTGATTCATGTAATTATGTAGGCTAGTTGTGTACTTCTTAATCAATCATAGGAATTTTGTATAAAAACCCTTGTAATTTGATTATTTTCATATAACAGAGATGAAATAATCTCTCTTTCTCAAAATCTACAGTAATAAAAGGTGTCCTAATCAACATTGTGCCTGAAAAGGGGATAAGATACTAGGACAAGCAACAGGTCTTGATATTTTAGTGTTAAGGACATGAAGGCCTCCCGACTGATGTTCTTTTCTAATTATCTGCTTTGTCACAAGATCTTGAAAAATACAATGGTTTGGGAAAAAGGAGCTACTGTAGTTGAGATCATGTGTAAGCTTGCTCATAGAGATCAAATTGAAGGACAATTTAAGCAACCTTAAAACGGAAGATAAAGAAATTGACGGAGTTGGCTTAACAGTGCTTGAACCACAGACCTAAGATACCGACCCATCTACTATAGTAATTGAAGAAATGAATGTGAATTAAATGTGATAAAGACACTTGAGTTACCTGTCATATGATCCGTGGCTTGAGAATCAACTATCCACAATGATGATGAGGAAAGGAGACATGTACTTGATTTGCTTGACCCATCAACAGTAGTGATAGATGAAGGCATTGATGAATTTTGGTATTGAATATGCTTAGCAAATTGATCCGTAGAAATAGAAATGTACTTGCTAGATGATAAACTAGTCATTGTACCAAAAACAACAATCTAGAGATAAGTATTGCACAGATTCAAGGCTTACAGAGTAGTAGCAACTAAACCAGACATAACTCAAGGTGAAACAAATGACAAAGAAATCCCAACAACAAAGTATACCAAGCCAAATACCAAATACCACATCAAAAGCCAATGAAATCTCCATAAGGAGACCCACTCTTGAAGATAGAGATTCAAAGAAGCATAACCTTTAGAAGAAGTAACACCGTTTGAAGAAACAATAGCAAAAAATAAGACAAAACAGATCAAAAGAACTAAAAAAAACTCCAAACAAAGTCCAATCACTAGATTGGTACCGGAAATAGTTTGGAAATTGCAGAGCAATGTCAGAGAAGTTGGATCACTTGCAATAGAGCCATGCGGCTCCACTCGCTAGCGCATGAGATAAGGTTAGAAAAATGATCGGCGTGTGCAGCTCACTCGTTGAGAACCTAGACATTGGATTTTGATGACTGGTCTGAAATAGCCTTGCACACTTCTCTAGAGTGGTTGTGAGAAAGAAAAATCACCGAAAATGGTGACTCTAAAGAAACAACAATGAGAACAGTAAGCCCAGGAAAACAGAGTATTCCAATAGAACTTATGGCTCTGACACTATGTTACAAAATAGCAGAAATTGGAGAATAAAAAGCTCATTTTTTTATTACTGTAAAAATCAATCTATAGCTATACAATATTTGTAGCAGTTTATACACAATAATACCCTCTCCTTGACTACATTCTTATCCCTAAGAATGAAAAAACTCTAGAAATTGTTGCTAAAGATAATTGCTATCTTCCCATGTAGCATCCATTTGATCAACAGATGAGCAATGTGATTACTTCCCACTAAAACAGTTCTAGAATTCAAAATCCTTTTTAGCTCAATCGAAAACTCTCCACCTCAAAAGGGTGGTAGTGTAGGAGAGGAGGAAACATGATCACCTTTCTTCTTCTTGAGTAGAGATACATGAAAAATTGGGTGAATCTGACAGTCCTTTGGTAGTTGGAGCCTGTAAGCCACTGCCCCAATCTTCTCCACAATTGGAAATGGACCATAATACTTAGCATTGAGTTTAACAGACTTCCTCACAGCTAGAGTTAATTGCCTATAAGGCTGAATTTTCAAATAAACCATGTCCCTAACATCAAACTCGCTCGGGGTTCTATGCTGATCAACATATTGTTTCATTCCTACTTTTTGAAATAGCCAACTGATCTATCATGTAAGAATTCATAGATTCCCTCTCTTGCAGCAACCCTTCCACTACTGCTACAGGAGTACTGACAGAAGGAAGGACTGGTAGCCAAGGAAGAGTGTCATACACTACTTGGAAGGGACTCATATTAATGGCACTATAGTGAGAGGAATTATACCAATATTATGCTAGGCTTAATCATCTGGACCAAGTCTTAGGATTATGGAAGCTCATACTTCTCAAATAGGACTCCAAATACCTGTTAAGCCTCTCTGTTTATCTATCTGTTTGGGGATGGTATGCAGAAGAAAATTGTAGTTTACAAGTAACTTCATTAGCTCCTGCCAAAAAGCTCTAATAAATAGCTTATCTCTATTATTTGTAAGAACTTGGAATACCATGAAGTCTAAAAACTTTGTCAAAGAAAGCTTTGGCTATAGCGGCTGCAGTAAAAGAGTGAGGAATAAAATGGCCCATTTTAGAGAATCTATCCACCACCATTAAGATAGTATCATAGTCCTCTTAGGAAGTTTCTTTATGAATTCCATGGTCAAATCCACCTAAGCAGCTATTGGTACTGGCAATGGCTGCAACAACTCAAGATAAGGTAGTGACTTTGTTTTGCATCTCTGACAGACATTAGAAGCACCAACCCATTCTATAACTGACCTTTGCATACTAGGCCAGTTTTATAAGGATTGCTATAATCTTTTTAGTGCCCCTTTTATACTAGAATGACCCCTTATAAGAGACTCATGACATAAGGATAGTAGCTGTTGCCTTAAATTGGTTGATGCTCCCACATAAATCTTTCCCTTGTATCTAACTATTCCTCCTAATAGTGTGTGATTTGGAAAGGAGTTAGGCTTGATGTGTAAGCTAATAAGCAACTTTTGAATTGTAGTGTCCCCAGCATTTTTTCCGACCTGTTTGTGTTAAAATCTAGTGACTTTTTTTCGCTCCCTTCGTGTCTTCACGATTTTTCCTCACTTGCTTTGGCTATACCAAGTTCTTCACTGCCTCCTTGGTATTTTTTATTTATTCATTACTGTCCATTGTGTGGTTGGCTAAATTTTTTTGAAATTTTTAATAATGGCGGATGATAAGCGGATTACTGCCATTAGTACTGACAACCCATCCTTGCAAATTAGTCTAGTTAAGCTTGATGGCAATAACTATCTTGCATGATCTCGTTCATGTTTATTGTTTACCAAAGCTAAGGGTATGCAGGGATATATTACTGGGACTACACCGAAACCTATGGGTGATGATCCCCGTTATCATCAATGGGATTTTGTAAATTCATTGGCAATGGCATGGCTTATAAATTCTATGCAAGCGCAAATTTTGCGTATTTGCTTGAAACTGCCGAAAAGATCTGGAATGTGGTCACCCTCACATACTCAAAAAAGGGCAATGATGCACGAATTTATAAACTTAGGAACAAGGTTCATAAAATTAAGCAATGCGAGATGACGATTTCCCAATATTTCTCTGAGTTAAGCAGTATATGGCAAGAGTTAGATTATTATTAAGACTTTTAAGCTAATTGTCCAGGAGATGCAGTAAAATTTCAACAACTAATTGCCAAAGAATGAGTCTATGATTTTCTAGCAGGATTGAACACTGCATGTGATCAGATAAGAGTTCAAGTTTTAGGTAGAACTCCATTTCCCTCTCCTGAAGAAACCTATTCCTATGTCCAGCCGGAGGAAAGCAGGTGAAGTGCTATGCTTTATATTCCACCAGTTGAAAAATCTGGACTTGTAGCCACTCAAGGTTCTT
>CANXYI010414747.1:0-14687 GCA_948208565.1 Hura crepitans | reverse complement strand
GTGACCACTTAGGAAGTCCTTTCCTTTGCCCAAGAACAAAACCATGAAGGGCAGTGGCCCAAAGCGGACAATAACTGCAAGGGGGTAATAGGGGTGTTACAGTTGGTATCAGAGCCTGACCCTCCCTAGTACGAGTATGACGGCGAGGACGCTGTGTCCTAAGGTGGGGAGGACCACGCTTAGGGCAGATAGGAAACCTATCCTATATCGAAATGGAGGGAAGATGGTAAAGACGCATTCCCTTATAGATGTGATTTAGGTAAAGGGGTGGTTTGGATTTCGTAGGAAGTCCAGAATTAAACGTGTTTGGACTAGAGCAGTACCAAGATGGGTGACCACTTGGGAAGTCCTTCCCTTTGCCCAAGAACAAAACCGTGAAGGGCAGTGGCCCAAAGCGGAAAATATCTGCAAAGGGGTGATAAGGGCGTTACAACTTGGGTTGTCATGATGTACGACAAGATGCCTCTCTTTACTTGTACATGAGTGATATATCAATTAGAGAATTGATATTGATTCAAAAAGATTAAATCTATAGAGTCTAGTTGGACTATGACTATTTCACTATATGCTACCAAGCTACCTCAAAAACCTATAGGAAATGATAAAAGATTTAATGAGATTGAATGTTCTAATTATATGAGGTATCATTAGAAGATGAATTAAGAAGAAAAAATAAGCAAATACATGTAGGGCCCATTTACTAAAGAGCGGTCCAAAAATTAGGGTTTTTGGGCTTGGGCCTTGTTGAGTCCAATTTATATGTTTTTTTATATTTGATTTATTTTAGGTCTTTTAAAAGTTAAAAGGGCCTTAAGTCAAATCTATAATTAATCCAAAATGGGACCTAGTACCACATGGGATTAATGAAAGTGAGGCCATAGTAGTTAAAGTATAAGGCTTCTCTAAGCCCTATAAGCAAAGCAATTAGCGGCACCTAAAAGTTGGGCTAGTTTTTTGGGCTTTTAAGTCTAATTTTAATTGTTAAAGCCTAACCTAATTAGGTTAATTATCATTATATAAACCCTTTTATGCTTTAGCCTCCATAAGCAATCATTATTAATTGAAGAACACGTATTGAACTTAGCAAAAACACTCCATTTATTTCTCTTTTTTTCATCCGTGAAGATTTCTTACTAGGACCTAGAATTTTGTGTGCTTTTCTCCTGATTACTTCTTATATGGATTACCTTAGAGGTTTTCTCAAAGAGGATCACTATAGTTTGTGACAACCTAGTCTGAAGAGCATTAAAAAGGAATTGACAATCATCAATGAAATGGCAAATAATCAAATGCTACTAAAATATCATTTTGAGTGATGAATTTTAAATAATTTAGGTCTATAATCATTGTTGTTTTTCTAAAAATTTTTATTTTTTTTTGCGTATGATCTAGAAAACAAACACTTGTATTAGAGCCATGTTCATGGATGATTTAAAATAAATAAAAATTGTGTTTACAGTTGATATATATAATATGCGATATTATGTAATTCGGTTTTTTTTAGTTATTAAATATGAATTTTTATGTGAATTTTGGATTTTTTTGGTTATGTTGCATGAATGATCAATCGAAATAATTAGAGAAAACTCTCTTTATATGCATAAAGGGCTATGCACAATTTTTTTTAATTTTTGTGCAAAAATTGATTAAATTGATTTTTAAATGATTTAATTTGAAATATAATGAATTAAAATTTGATTTTGATTTAGGTCATATATGCTTAAAAATTAAAATTGAAATTTTTTAGAAAATGATTAAATCGAACTTTATAGTTAAAATTATTTTTAGCCGATTTAGTCACACATGATGTGTTTATTGATTTAATTGAATTCTAATATTTCCATAATTAATATATAATTGAAATGTAATATGTATGATGTTAATTAAATTTTCCAAGTGGTAAAAATCATTTGCAAATTAATTGGATTCATTAACTTGCTTGAATATTAAGATTGTCATGTTTATTATTTTAGTTAATGCTCAATTTTGTCACTTAAGTTTTCCATGGGCTTCATGACTAAAAGGGACAAATTTTTTAGATGAAATTGATCACTACTGATCCAAAAATGTGTCAATGGCTAGTAGCAGTAAGCCTATGTGATTTGGATCTATTTCCATAGTTTAAGTCGCAAACGGTTCCGTGGTCAACTCAAATTTGATTCTTGTGACCAATTATTTTAATTAAATAAGTTCATTATGATTGGATTTTATAATTCTAGAAATGTATGTTATGGGTTATCATAAAATTAATTTAATTAAATAAGTTGTTTATTTATTTGGCCAATTTTTGAATTTATAGTTATAATTACATTTTGCCTAAATTTCTACTTAAAAACTATTTTCTTGTGGAAAATTGATTATAATCCTAAAATAATTTATTTTTTTGACATGATTGGGATTTTAAATTAATTAAGAGTATTATAATATGTTCTAATCTAATTGCGATAAGTGTTATCAAATTGAGATTGGGATATAGCCAAATCTTCCATGCCTTATCCTCCTACATGCATAGAAGGAATTAATTTTCTTGCTTATGTATTTTTATTATTTATAATTCTAAAATGTATGGAATTAAATGAACATAGAAATGAGATTTAATTATTTTTAATGTGATTACTTAAAATTAAATTACATAATTAATATGATTGATTTTCCATGTTTAAGCAAGAAAATGTGATTGATTAAAAGAATGAACCGAAGCTAGTTTTGTAAATGTTATAATTCTAGAAATCAACCATAATCCCTTTTCAATATTTGATACATGTGATGTATTAGATATGCATGTTAAAGGTGTATGTTTGGCATGATGACTAGCTATGGGCTTAAGACCAATATGATTGATCTGTATAGCATGAATTTTTCTTTCGTAAATTAGGCCTATGTATACCATCCTTGTTCTCTTATTTCTTTTTGTACTTCTCTTCTTATCTAACTCTTCTTATATGTAATATAAGGCATTCTCAATTATATATGATGTAATTAGATTACTTAGGGTTAGAATAAGAGGAAGAAAAGAAAGGAGCAAAATAGAGAAGAAGGTCTACTAAGGAGGTCTAAGAAGAAATAGTTAAAAATGTTCTTTATTTCTTTTTTGAGTTTGTAATTCATGCATGCTACCTAGGATTTGGCCCAAATTGGTTTCCTTAGCTTAGGAAATTAATATAGTAAAAACCCATAACTAAGTCATATATATTTAATGTGATTAAATATGAATGTATGATTTAATATGATTAAATATGCATGAGCATGACAAAGAATGCACCAACTATTAATGATGAAACTTAATTAGAAGAAATCGTTCAATAATATAAGACTTACAAGCCTTTCATTAATTTGAGTTAAGCTAAAGTTCTCTTTAATATTATGTTATTGAGCATACTTAAGCTCATGCTATATTGGATTTGTTGAAATCATATTAATGGGTCTATCATAGCATGGTTATTAGTTTGTTGAGCATATTAAAGGCTAATAATCATGAAGCAAGACTTGAAAAATATGTATGTGATACATATACATCAAGTGTTCATAACCCAATGATCAGTAGTTACATACTTAAGGATTTAATCTTAACCAAAATAGCTATTGACTCGCTAAGAAAGCTTCCAACGGGATTTTTTGGATCAATTAGTGAGGTCTATTAATTCGCGATAAAATAATAGGAGTAATACATAATTTTTAATGACCTTAAAATTGTTACATACATATACATGATCATACTCTAACGTGCTTTCATTTTTCACATGCAATATTATCCCCATAATGTCTATAAACATAATCTTACAATCGATACTTGAGGCCAATAAACTTACTGGGTCTAATTACATAAATTAGCTTAGAAACCTTAAAATTATTTTGATGAGTGAAATGTTAAACTATGTAATTGAGGAACTAGTATCCACTATCCCTACTAATAATGTTTCTATTATGCAGCAAGCATATCTAAAGCAGATAAAAGACATGGATGTTGCTTTATGTATTATGCTAACACATATATCTCTTAAGTTGTAGAAATAACATGAGCATATGGATGCTCCAACCATTTTATTACATCTCAAAGATTTGTTTGAGGAGCAAAGTAGGATCGAGAGATATGAGATCTCAAAGGCCTTATTCAAGTGCAAAATGGTTGATAGAACTTTGGCTATCTAGCACGGGCTAAAGATAAATGGGTATATAGAGTGATTGGTAGTTCTAAGATTTGTAATGGATGTAGATTTAAGAATAGACTTGATTCTTCAAGGTTTGCCTGATAGTTATACAAGTTTTATGCTTAACTATCAGATGAACAAGATTTCATCCACTATCTCGGAGTTGATCAACATGCTCAAAACTACTGAGGATGCTAGTAAGAAATAGAATTCCAAGGCGATTATGGTTGTCATTTGATATTCTTTTGAGAATAAGAAAAGAAAAGAAGAAAAATAAGACAACTGGTACGTAAAGTGGGATTGGTAAGAAAAAGGGAAAACAAGTTATTATTACCCCTTCAGCTATTGGAAAAAAGACTGCCATAGAAGGCATATGCCTTCATTATGGAAAGACTAGGCATTAGAGGCATAATTGCAAGGCCTACTTGGAGTCTCATGAGAAAGAGAAGCAAGGAGTTGCTTCAACTTTAGGTATTAATATGATTGAATTTAATACTTATATCACTATTAATAACCAATCATAGGCAATAGAAACCAGATGTTGTTCTCACTTAGTTTCTTCTTTGTAAGAACTAAAGAGTACTAGGAAGGTGAAAAAATAAGATGTGGACCTATGCATCACAAATAGAGCAAGGGTTATTGCATTAGCTATAAGGACATATCATCTTTCTTTACCTCCTAGCCTTGTATTAATTTTGAATAATTGTAATTGTGTTCCTTTATTATTTAGAAACATTATATCAATTTCATGTCTTATTAAATAAGGTTTTAATGTTTCTATTAATACGAACAAGGGTAATTCTATTTACTTGAATAATGTCTTTAATTGTTCAGGTAAAATACAAAATAGAATTTATGTTTTGGATAAAGGGAAAGAAATATATAACATTAATACTAAGAGATGCTAGTCAGATAACTTAAAGCCATTTTATTTAAGGTATTGTCATCTTAGCCATATAAATGAGACACACATGACTAAGTTACACAAGGATAGTATCTTAGGAACATTTGATTATTAATCACATGATACATGTGAATTTTATTTATTAAGGAAGATGACAAAATCATGTTTTACTATAAAAGGGTAAGCGAGCGAGTGAGTTATTGGAATTCATACATATAGATGTGTGTGGCCTAATAAAGACACATGCATATAGAGGCTTCTTATACTTCATTACCTTTATTGATGACTATTCACAATTTGGGTATTTGTACTTGATAAAGTACAAGTTTTAAGCCTTTGAAAAGTTTAAAGAATTCAAAGACAAGGTTGAGAAACAACTTGGCAAAAATATTAAAACTCTTCAATTTTACTAAGGTGATGAATACTTGAGTTAAGAATTCTAAGGTTACGTAAAAGAAAATGGCATTTTGTCTCAATGGACTCCTTTTTATGCACCACATATAATGGTGTATCTAAAAGAAGAAATCAAACCCTATTAGATATGGTTCAATCTATAATGAGTTTTGCAGAATTAACTAAGTCTTTCTAGGGGTATGCACTAAAAACTACTGTTATGTTTTAAATAGAGTTTTATCAAAGTCAATTGATGTTACACCATATAAGATTTGGTATGATAAGAAATCTATTCTTTCGCATATCACGGTATTGGGATACTGTAACACCCCTTTCCCATTCTATATGAATAGGCAATAAGTGTCACTTGACTGTTTAATCTAATTCATCTTGTACCTACATCTATGAACCACTGCCTATTTATGATCTATTTATGTCACCTTCAAGTGTTACCGAACATTTTAAAACAAATGGGCAGCATAACGACTGCTTTATTACCTAGCCAAATTTTTAAACCTGTAAAAGAACACTTATATAGAATCATACACCATTACCAAACATCATTGGACCCTCTAGTCCTCCAATATCTCATCAAATCCCAACATATATCACAGGGTCGGAAACCCATCAGCACACATTCAAACTCATGGAAACATTATGCAGTTCACCATACATGAATATTCATCTAGTATTAAAAGTGAGTGTCCATAACCCACATGACCTCTACATATGAGTGCATTACTATTACAATACATGAGAAAGAAAAATACAATACCAAAATGGACTCTAACAGCTACACTGGTGCTGAGGTTTGATGCTTGCTTCACTTCGGTCTACTGCCTACGCATCGAAACACCGACACGCTGAGTATAAAACTCAGTGGTGGAATAATCCAAATACAATATGTCATTTATGCAGCATGCAATGATTCATGAAATGAACACACTCATACACTTCTATGTTTGTCTAAAATACCTATTCATTATCTATAACTTTCTTGAGTATGTATGATTCGATGACATATAATCAATATATTTAAGTTAATTTATTATAGGCCCAAGACAATAGACATCACTTGAAAACACTGGACAACGAGAAATCTTGTATCTGTGCCTGTAGTAGATGGCAGAGAACAGTCTGTGAACTATTCCCTTACCTGTGGTATATGCTGATCAATGCCTGTGGTGAACACTTGAGGCAGGTCTGTAGACCACCCCAAGGCTACAATTAAATACCTTATAGTGCAGTGGTTCTCATTAAACCTAAGCGGCTACACTCGCTATACTGTATCACTTGGCAGTGGGTCCTATAAAGAGACCAACTACCTAGTAGCTGCTCTAAGCCTAGTTGACCGGTCAACCCATCTAGTGGGTGTCTAACTAATGGGCCATTAGTTAATTTTTAGACCTAAACCTTTTTATATATCATATTTAATTTACCTTTATACCCTAACTGTAACCATTATTTACCATTTTACCCTTGTCGTAAAAATTACTATTCATTTGGTCATTTTGACTTTTCATGCCTATCATTATTCACCCATTTTAAGCTTCATTTGTAGACACCTAACATACCATTAACCTTATATTTTATCACTTATATAATACATGTGAAATGACCAAAATAACTTACACAATAATCATGCCAATCTAGTTACCAATAAATGACCATTTCCACACCAATTTCACATACCTTTTACAACATCATTATTACTAGTTATGAACACCTAAATGACACCTTAAACACAACATTTACCTTATCACCCACAACACACACCATATTACACCTATTATACCATAACTAACATACATATATACATATATGTTTCCATCTATTTAATCATGCCAAAACTATTATTTTAAGGATGATATTATGCCTAAATGATTTGTACACCAAAACATTACACATAACCACATAAACCATAACTTCCATAATGTGTTTCACACACAAATGTTCACATACACACATGGCACAAAATATTTGAGTTATTCCACATACCTAGGGTGTGTGTAAACCCTTTTTCCCCACCACTTTGAGCCTTGGTTGGTTGGTTTCTCTCACTTGAGCTACCAAGTCCTAACTTAACCAATTTCAACTTTGAAAAAACACCAAAAATTCATCCTAACTTCAAATTGAAATCTAAAACCATAGATGTGCTTAAAATACTCTAAATTATATATAACCAAAATAAAAAATGAAATTAGAGGTCATTTACCCAATTTTTGCACTATTCAGCCAAGTGATGGATTTATCCCAATTTGCCTCTTTTCTCCAATTTTTTGAGGGATTTAGTATATAAATAGGGTGGAGGATTTAATTATTCAGCTTTTTCATGAAGTTTGGTGGAGAATTGAGAGAGAGAAAGTGGAGAAAAATGAGAGAAAAGAGAGAGAGTGGCATGACCAAAGGTGTTTTAAGGTTGAAGAAATGGTTTCTCCTCTTGGTTAAACCATTTTAGATAGATTTCCTATAAAGGGTGATGGGCTGGTTCACTTTTATTGGTCCAATTGGCCTTTAACCATTTTTTTGATAATTTATGGTCACTTTTTGATATAAAATTCATAAAATATTCTAAAAACATCTAAAAATTTCCATTATAGTCCCCAAAATTCTCAATTATTACCACTAAGGCCTTTGCAAAAATTCAGGTCAAAATTCCACTGAATGGAAAAATCCCTATTCACCCTAGATTTGTTTTCAGATTCGAAAATTCGTAAAATATTCTCTGGTGCTCCAAAAATTCTCATTTCTATTTTAACATTCCTAAATTAATAAGACTAAGGTCCATGAAAAATTTCAACCCAAAAGTCAACTATTGACTTTTGGCACTATTCACAATCAAAATAAAATATTTCGAAAAAATATCAAATGACCTCAGAAAATTCCAATTCCTTCACCATCATACTCAGTGGAATTTTTGAGGTTTAAGGTATGGTATTTTCGAGACCATCCGGGCTTATTCCTGAGTCTCAAGCTGTCTGGATCTCAAAATATTTTTATCTCTGAAATTGGTAGTTTATAGCCTAAAACTAATTATTGCTTCTGCTAAAAATTTTAATTCATTCGTTTTGACCCTTTTCAGGCCCGTCAAAGTTTTAGGAGCAATATACCAATCATCGGACTTGAAAATGATGACTCGCACTGTGGGGAATATCACTCGGGTTCCGAAAATACTGTTCACAAGACTATGACCGACGAACGTTACATTTCGGGTCCACCCGGGCCTATCTCGGACCAACCTCGACACAAACCCACTTTATGTCACTATTCACTTATTTATTGCCTATTATGATTTATTAGTTTTGCTAAATCTTTTAATTGTTTCATTTTCATCATTTTCTAGCTCATTAAAGTTTTATGAGTAGTACTTGCCCTTTATAGCCATTATACAGTGCCTCATACCTCTGAGAATACTATTCATGGCTCGGACAATACTATTCCTAAAACGGTGTTTCACGAGCATTACATTTCTTCCCCTCTTAAGTAAATTTTGTCCGTAAAATTACCTAGAGAGAATAGCTATGGATATTGAGTCTGCATCTGTTCCTCGCTCTCGCATATTGCTTCTTATGTATTATGGTGCTTCCACAACACGTTCACTAGTGTTATTGTCTTATTCCTTAGCTACTTAACTTCTCTTGCTAGAATCTTCACTAGTTCTTGTTCATAAGTGAAGTGTGGTTGTACTTGAACTTCTTTTGCAGCTACCACATGTGTTGAATCTAATTGATATCTCATCAGCATAGACATATGAAAATCATCATATATTAACTATAATTCTAGCGACATTGCTAGCTGATAAGCCACTAGACCTACACGCTTTGTAATCTTGTATGGTCCAATGATCTTAGACTCAGTTTCCCTTTCTTATCAAATCTCAATATCTTCTTCCAAAGAGAAACTTTCAAGAAAATTCTATCACTAACTTCCATATTCTATCTCTGTCTCTTTTAAGTCAACATGTGACTTCTATCTATCTGTAGCAGCTTTCAATCTATCCTTTTTCACTCTAACTTTCTCTTTTGCATCTCTAACCAAATTTAGTCCCATAATCTTACTCTCACCAGCTTCACTCTAGCAAAGTGGAGTTTTACACCATCTGCCATACAAAGCCTCATATGGTGCCATGCCTAAACTAGCTTAGTAGTTATTATTATAAGTAAATTCTGCTAATGACAAGTATTGATCCTAGCTTCCCTTAAATTCTATCATGTAGCTTTGCAGCATATCTTCTAGCATCTATATAACCTTCTCTGACTATCTATCAATTTGTGGATGAAAAGCCATGCTAAAACTCAATCTAGTTCCTAATGCCTCTTGTAACTTCTTCCAAAACCTAAAAGTAAATTTGGGATCTCTATCTGATATGATAGTCATAAGCACTCCATGTAACCTCACTATCTCATCTATATATAGTTATGCCAGCTTATCCAGTGAATAATCTATCTTGATAGGAATAAAGTGCACCATATTTATCAATCTATCAACGATTACCCAAATAGCATCACATTTTCTCCTAGTCAATGGCAATCCCATGACAAAGTCTATGGTAACCGTCTCCCATTTCCATTTTGGTATTGCTATAGGATTTAGCAATCTAGATGGAACTTAAAGTTCAACTTTAACCTGCTGACATGTCAAACACCTTAAGAAATATTATGCCATATCTATTTTCATTCCTATCCACTAGTAATAAGGTTTCAAATCTAAGTATACGCACAGCATATGGTGAATCATGTGTTTCTTACAATATTTGCTTCCTTAGTTCATCAACATCAGGTACACATAATCTGTCCTGATAATGCTGACAATCATCTCCTTTAATCTCAAAGCTAACAATCTTTCCCTCTTTGATTTTGCTTATTAGCTTCACAAGCTACTCATCTTCTTTTTAGGACTCCTTTACTTGCTGACTAAAGTCTGCTTTGAACTGTAATTCTACCAAGATGGCATTTTTTAGAGTATACTCAACTGAGCATTCATCAATTTCATTGTAGCTATCATCTTTCTGCTCAATACATTAGCAACCACATTTGCTTTTCTTAGATGGTAATCAATCAAGCAGTTATAATCTTTTATCAACTCTATCCATCTCCATTGTCTTAAATTCAGTTCTTTTTGTGTCAAAAGTTACTTCAAACTATTGTGATTGGTGTAAATGTGACACCTCTCACCATAGAGATAATGTCTCCACACTTTAAGTACAAACACTGTTGTTGCTAACTCAAGATCGTGCATATTATAATTTCTTTCATACAGCTTCAATTACCTTAAAGCATAAGTAATCACATTTCCTTCTTACATCAACACATAACTAAGTCTGTTGTGCAAAGCATCATTGTAAATCATAAAGTCTTTTTATTACTCAGGCTATGTAAGAATAGGCACTTCAGTCAATATCACCTTAAGGTTATCAAAAGTTGCCTAGCAATTGTCATCCCAAACTAATTTCACATCTTTCTAAGTAATCTCATGAGTGGTGTGGCTATTAATGAAAATCCTTTCACAAATCTTCTGTAATATCTAGCCAATCCCAAAAAACTGTGGATCTCTATCATGTTTCTAGGTGGCTTCCACTATATCATGGCCTTCACTTTACTTGGATCCACTATGATTCCCTCTGCAGACCCAAAAAAGACACCTCTGTCAACCAAAAGTCACACTTACTCAGCTTTGCATAAAGATATTTCTCTCTCAGTGTTTGCAATACCATTCTCAAGTGCTGTTCATATTCCTCCTTACTCTTGGAATATACCATAATATCATTAATAAAGATTATGACAAACTAGTCCAAGTAAGGCTTGAAAATCTGGTTCACTAAATCCATGAACAGTGCTAGTGCATTAGTAAGCCCAAATGGCATCTCTAAGAACTTGTAGTGCCCATATCTCATTCTAAATGTAGTATTCAAAATATCACTTTCTTTGATTCTCAATCAGTGATAACCCAACCTCAAGTCAATTTTTGATAATTCACTTGCTTCCTGAGCTGATCAAAACAAATTATCAATTCTAGGCTGTGGATACTTGTTCTTCACTATCACCTTGTTCAACTGCCTATAGTCAATACACAACTACAATGATCCATCTTTCTTTTTCATAAATAACACTAGTGCTCCCCTAGGAGAAACACTCAGTCTAATAAACCCCTTATCTAACAACTCTTGCAATTGGACTTTTAACTCTTTCAATTTTATAGGTGCTATCTAGTACGGGCTAATAGATATTGGTGCGGTGCCAGGAAACACCTCTATCTTAAACTCAAGCTCTCTACATGGTGGTAATCTTGGAAGATCGTTAGGAAAAAATTCTGAAAATTTTGATACCACATGTATTTGATTAATCTTTAGAGAAGAAAAACATTGATTATCAATGACATATGCAAGATAAGCCTTACATCCCTTTCAGATAAGCCTCTTTGCTATTATGGCTGATATGAGATTAGGTAAAGAATCACTCTCACCAAAGATAATCACTTCATTTCCTTTGGCAGTCTAAAGAATAAGCTTTTTCTATTTATAGTTAACCACTGCTTAATGCTTAGACAACTAGTCCATACTTAAGATCACATCAAACTTATGGAAAGGAAGTTATATAAGATCAGCTGATAATACCCTATCTTGGATCATTAGAGGATAACACCTATAGACTTAATTCACTATCACATTTTGTCCAATGGGATTGCTGACTAGAATGTCTATCTCTATAGGTTCAGACTTTAGACCTCTATCAAGTGCTTGTGCTATGCATATGTATGAATGTGTAGAACTAGGATCTATCAATGCCAATACATGAGAGTCAAATAAAGAGAATATACTGGCAATGACATCTGATGCCTTAGCCTCTTCTCGAGCCCTTATAACATACTGACAAGTTGACACTTGTGCCTCAATCTTAGTCCTCTAGCTCACTCCTGCCTTATCTACCTAATCCCTCTGACCTTTATCAATAATTTATGTCGTAGATATTGTGTTAACTTGTCTTTCAGGACAATCCCTCTTGAAATGATCTCTTGAGCCATACCTATAGCATCCATCACTTTTCTTCGCATACCAGCACTCTCACTTATGTCTTTTCTTGCAAATCTTATTCTCTGGAGGTGGATTTCTACTAGAAGATCTCAGTGCATTAGAGGCTTACTTAGAAGGTCACGGTCTAGATATGAACCTTGACCTTGCCTCTGACCCTAACCCAGTCTCTATGACCAGTCTACCTTCTATGGCTATTAATTACCCTTATTATCCTTCTACTTCTTTCCCTTAGGTGCAAAACTACACTACCTAGTAGTAAAAGCTCTCTTTTTTTGAAAGAACTCTCTCATGTCATTCATTATTTCCTCTATGGCGTATGCTATAGATATAAGCATGGAGAAATCTCTAATTTTCGAGCTAGAAATTCGCATTCTCAAATCTATATCCAAACCCTTCTCAAACTTTTTGCTTTTTCTATCAGTAGATACTCTTTTACATATCTACTCAGTCTCGAGAAAATCCTTCTCATACTCAGAAACAGGCCTCCTATTCTACTTGAGATTTATGAACTCTTATTTCTTTTTGTCTAAGTAGATCTTTGAAATATATCTTTTATGGAACTTATGAAAAAAGAAATCCCATGTCACATTTTTAGCTGCTTTTCTTTTCTTTACTTTCTCCCAACAGTAATGTGCATCAGCCTGCAGTAAGTAAGTAGCACACTTTAAATTCTTCACCGATGTACACTCTAGCTATTCTAATATTTTAACTATTTTTGCTAACCATAAGTTTGCCTTAGCAACATCATCCTCTATAGTGCCCTTAAAGTCTATGACCCCTATTTTCTTTAATCTCTCAAAATATGTCTTCTAAAGAGCCATAGGTTGTGATATTAGAGCAGGAGGTGGTGGTTGTGCTACTACTACTATTGTTTGCCTCTATATGTCAGTTATCTGCTAAACCCACACAGGTAGAATTTGTCCCTATGCCTGTGCTAGCTGAGTAGCATCACTCAGCATGGGTGTACCAGCACTAGCTTTTACCCCTTAAACTATTGTAGGAGCAAAGCTCACTACCTCCTGCCCTTGATCTTGTAGAGTAGATTTAATCATCAAATTATAAGAGAAAACACTATAAGCCTCTAAAATCATAGTTGACATGGGTACAGACTCTTTAGACATGTGTACTTACGCATAACCTACCTAGGAACACCTAAACCTAAGCTCTGATACCAAAAACTATCACATGCTTACTCGATTTCCATAGAAACCCGATAAGAGAGTGAACTTCTCTTAAGGTTACCCATCCTTACATTTCCCTAAAGGTCATTCATTTAACATTTATTAATTTACTCTGATTTCATATTTAAGTCTAAAATTTTTCTATTGTTTCTTTATTTTAAAAACATAAAAGTCATATTATACAGTGAAAACCATTTATTTCATCAGAAAACATTTTTATAGAAAATCAAACAACATAACAGCTATTCGGGTTAAAAACCAAAAAATTTCCTTTTATAAAAACACACTTCAATATATACATTCATCAAAACTTTACTCCTAGACCCTTTTAGTCCTTTATCCTTATCAGTCAACATAATCACATGTATTATCAATACATATTAAAAAAATCAGCACTCAGTCATAGGGTCTCAGACCTGCTAGCATCAAGAAAATCATAGAATATCATAGTAGTTATTTCACTTACAGACATATATTTTGATTTTATTTCATCATAGTTCATCATTAGCTCATTACTTATTTACAATTATCTACATATCCTGAAAACCCCACTATTATTATATACATGATTACAGGTCCTAAAATTTACATACAAAAGACAAAAAGAAAATACTCTAGAGACTCTTGTTCAACTATTAAGGCTTGAAACTTGACATGCTATCCTAACTTTGACCTACACATCGAAACAGCAATACACTGAGTAAGACTCAGTGGTGAATATAAAGTAAAGATATGCATGTTTCACATTTATTCATGCAGTCATGCAACTATAATCATATATAGTAGTTCATTTCATTAATCATGCAATTACAACAATGTAAGTGTCATCTCAAGTTGTATACTGTATTATCATTTCATATGTGGTATTTTCATTCTTTTATCTTCAATTATCATTCTATTTTGTATTATGGCATACATTACTTTTACTTCCATTATTAGGCCCATACTAAGAGACTACACCTAAATACACTGGATAATAGAATTGTGGGTGTGCGGTGGTTTGTATTTTTGACCTTATACTGTAGCTGCAC
>CANXYI010414718.1:0-14194 GCA_948208565.1 Hura crepitans | reverse complement strand
AAAACACTATTTATAACATATATATACATATATTCCAGCCTTCTATACATAGGATACCCATTCCTACCTAAGTAACATGAGTGTAAAAGCTATACACTAATCACATAGCAACCTTCTAGCTGATCCTCTAAACTTTGGTTGCATGCTTTACAGGGCTATATCTTGATTCTGATTACCTGCACACTGAAACAAGTATGCTGAGAATATAATATACTTAATGGTGAACTCAAGCATTTAAATCATATCACATAGTTCATTCATGCATATACCGAGTTAATATTATCTACTTTAGGTTATTAAGCCAACAATTAAGTTATTTGTGTTCAATAACCAAAATACCCTTGCACAATTATATGACAGTCAATCATCTATTTAATCATTTAAAGTCAAGTAAAATCATAAATTTAAGCCATTATTAGTGATAATATTCTGACAATAATATTACAAGGTCAATAATTGTTATACATCTAAAATTACCAAAATACCCCTGATGATATATAATGGTTATTCTTTCAGTTAATTATGCTAAAATCTAGAAACTTCAATAATATCTGCCATTATTAGTGTTGTATGTTATTTATTTCATTAAATTAATAAGCCCGACTAGGTAGACAACACTTCAATACACTGGACCTAGAGGGAACTAAAAATTAGTACAACAATCCGCATTTTGGACCTCGACTGTTACACCGATCTAGTAAATATCATAGGGATTAGTCTGTAGACCTCTCAAATCACATATTCAAAATAATTAATTAATTCGGTTTGCCCAACAGACTAGTCTATCTAATAGACTAGTGCAGTGGCCCTCTAGGACCTACACCACTGCACCGGCATAATCATATAAATAGCACTAACTATGTAAAATTTCATAATGGTCTATCTAACATACTAGTACAATGGCCCTAATATAGACCTTAACTATTGTATCGGCCCTGCATAAAAATTAGATAGTGTAGCAAGCTACTAAAACCCTAAGTTGACGAGTCAACCAATCTAATGGATGTCTAACTAATGGGCCACAATCTCAATTTATGGTTACTTCTCTACTGATTAACTTCTTATAATATTATTGAATGAAAAATAGATAGATATTAATTTTATAACATAGTTAAATTTTAGCCTAGTTTAGTATTGCTATAATTAGATAGTACCGGGTAAATTTCCAATTCTACTTTTAGGTCTTGTGTTGACCAATATTTAATTTATATTATTCTTTGTTTTATCACATATTAAATTTCCATTCAATAGCCATTTACTATCCAAATATATTTTTGGTTTAAGTAATGGTCAATTCTGGACAGTTACAGGTTATTTCTTTAACTTGCAATAATCAATTTAAAGGTCAATTCACATCCTTGTTTAGTGTAGTTTTCACCAATAATTTCACATTGTTCATAGGCTTAAAGCCAATCATCCTTTAGGCCATTCACAAGGTCAAATCATAGGCATTTATGCCATTACATTCAATCACATTCTTATAGCCCTTTTAGGCACAATTTGGGTACATTACAAAGTTACATTTCATGTTTAATTTAAGCCATTCTTTAGGCCATTTTAGTTAAGTCTATATTCAAGTATTATCCTTTCATCAAAGTTCATTATCATGCATCTATAGGTATCATGGTTATTCCATATCCAAGTCTAAGCAATGCCAAGTAAATAATCCTATATCATGTACCATACATCAAGCTTTAAAGCTTATATCACTTATATATACATAATTTACTTAAGTCTACTTCATATTTCCATCAATATAGCTCTCGAGTACTCACACCTTTTATGCCTACCATACAATTTCTAAGCCATACACACATAATTCCATTATAATTCAATACTAAAAACATTACAATAGCATCTAACACTATGAACATGCCACCATGTAGACCAAACCTCTTGGCCATTCACCAACCAAAGGGTAAAATGTACATAACTCACATATTAGCCATGTAATTTATTCAATTTCATTCATAAGCACTAACTTCATTAAATTACCCCTTTAATCATTACATAAACTCCATCAAGCCCTTAATGTAGCTCTTGGCCAACAAGCACAACAACCCTCACCAATCAAAATTTTTTTTTTCATTCAAGTCATTAAACTACATCAAACTAAAGGCCTGATTCAAAATCTAATTTTACATTAACTTAAGCATTAATTGAACCACTTCTAAAAGGGATTTTTAGCCTTAATGATTTATAGGCATGAAGCAAATGCTAAGGTTCACATACCTTAAATTATAGGAGAAGAAAATAGCCACCACTTCAAAATAACCTTAAATCCAACCCCTTTCCACGATAGCTTCTTCCCTTCTCTTCAAGCCACTTTATCCCTTAATTTCTCTCAAAAACCCTTCAAATACATACCTTTATACCTTAAGCTTCCCAAACAGCCATTAACAGCCAAAAGTAACCGAGGAAATCAAGTAAAAGGCATCAAAACTCAACTAATTGCACTTATTGGATTGCTTCTAACCATGGAACATTTGGAGATTTTTAATTAATTCTAGGGGTGTCCTTTTTCTATAATTCTTCTTCCTTCATGTCCTTAACACATAAAAGAATTTTTAGTGGTGATGGCTTTTTGAAATGTATCAAGGAAGATGATGAAAATGGCATCGGTAGGCAATGGAAAGGAGAAGGGAAATTTTTCATTTACTTAAGTGGATTTTACCACTTGTTAAGGTAATTTGACAATTGTTATGGGCCCTTGGCTATCCAAGTGGCACGGGTGGGTTTTGTGACCACTCAAGCCATCCTGAAACAGTTCAGTTTTAACAAAAAATTTGAGAAAATTTTAAAAATCATAGGGACCCCAAAAAATTATGCCATTTATTTTAAAATTACTATTTTAATCCCCTCTATATACTCATAAAAATTTGTAATCAAATTCCATCGATAGGATAGTTTATAGACTGTCTCAATTTACATGCCAACTTTAAAAATTATGAGAATTTGCAAACGATCTTGAAATTCAAAAATTCTTTCACTAATAGACTCAGTAGAATTTTTGAGCTTCAAGGTATGAGATTTTTGGGTCCGTCCAGGCACATCTTGAGTCATTCCTAACCCAACTTAGTTTTACCCCATAGATCCCTAGCTTATAGTCTAAAAATAATTATTGGTTCAATTAAATTTTTAAATTTTGCCTTTTTCATCATTTTAAAGCTCCTCAAAGTTTCATAACCAATGTCACTGCCTCAGTTCTCGTGCAAGTGGCCCAGCACCCCGAGCACACTTCCCAAAACTAATGGCACTATTCGTGAAGCCTCGATGCATGAACATTACAGTTCTTCCCCTCTTAAGGAAATTTCATCCTCGAAATTACTTGAAGCAAATAGTTGTGGATACTGTGCCTTCATCTATTCTTCTAGCTCCCAAGTGGCCTCTTCAGTATTATGATGTCTCCATAGCACCTTGACCAGTAGTATGGATTTATTTCTTAATTGTTTTATCTCACAAGCTAAAATCTAGACTCGTTCCTGCTCATAGCTCAAGTCAAGATGTACTTCAATATCTGTCATTAGAATCACATATAAAGGATCCGACTTGTACCTTCTAAGCATTGAAATATGGAAAACATAGTGTATTTGTTGTAGCTCAGGTGGCAATGCTAACATGTAAGCCAATGGTCTAACCTTTTTCATAATCTTATAAAGTCCGATGAACTTGGGACTTAGCTTCCCCTTTTTCTCGAATCTCAGTACCTTTTTCTATGAAGAAACTTTCAGAAACACTTTCTCACCAACTGTATACTCAATATTCCTTTGTTTCAGGTCAGCATATGATTTTTGTTTATCAATTGTAGTTTTTAACCTGTCTTTGACCACTTTTACTTTTTCATTTGCATCTCTAATCAGATCAATACCAAAAATTTTACTCTCCCTAACTTCACTCTAACACAGAGGAGTTCTGAATCGTCTACCACACAAAGCTTCATAAGGTGCCATTCCTTTAAAATAGCACCCAACACCATAAACATGCCACCATGTAGACCACACCTCTTGGCCATTCACCAACTAAAGGGTCAAATGTACATAACTCATATATTAGCCATGTAATTCATTCAATTTCATTCACAAGCACCAATTTCATTGAATTATGCCTTTAACCATTACATGAACTCCATCAAGCCCTTAATGTAGCTCTCAGCCAGCAGGCACAACAACCCTCACCAATCAATTTTTTCATTCAAATCATTAAACCACATCAAACTAAAGGCCTTATTCAAAATCCAATTTTACACTAACTTAAGCACTAATTCAACCACTTCTAAAAGGGATTTCTAGCCTTAATGATCTATAGACATAAAGTAAATGCTAAGGTTCACATACCTTAAATTATAAGAGAAGAAAATGGCCACCACTTCAAAGCCTTCAAATAACCTCAAACTAGCCCCTTTCCATAATAGCTTCTCTCCTTCTCTTCAAGTAACTTTATCCCTTAATTTCTCTCAAAAACCCTTCAAATACATAACTTTAGACCTTAAGCTTCCCAAACAACCATTAATAGCCAAAAATAACTAAGGAAACTAAGTAAAAGGCATGAAAACTCACCTAATTACACTTGCTGGACTACTTCTAACCATGAAACTTTGGAGATTTTTAGTTAATTCTAGGTGTGTCCTTCTTCCATCTTATCTCTAACACATAAAAAGAATTTTTAGTGGTGATGGTTTTCTAAAATGTATCAAGAAAGAAGATGAAAATGGCTCCTATTCTTAGTAATAGCGTCGGTAGGCAGTGGAAAGGAGAAGGGAAATTTTTCATTTGCTTAAGTGGATTTTGCCACTTGTTAATGTAATTTGACAATTTTCATAGGCCTTTGGCTATCCAAGTGGCATGGGTAGGTCCCATAACCACTCGACCCATCTCGAAATGACTTGATTTCTATAGAAACTTTGGGAAATTTTTAAAAATCATAATGACCTCTAAAAAATTATGCCATTTGTTTTAAAATTACTATTTTAATCCCCTCTACATATTCATAAATTTTTGCAACCAAATTCTATCAATAGGATAATTTACAGATTGCCTCGATTTATATGCCAACCTAAAAAATTATGAGAATTTGCAAATGACCTTAGAATTTAAAAATTCTTTTACCAATGGACTCAATGGAATTTTTTAGTTTTAGGGTATGATATTTTTGGGTTCATCTAAGCACATCCCGGGTCATTCTCGGCCCGACTCAATTTAACCCCAGAGATCACTAGCTTATAGTCTAAAATGAATTATTGGTTTTGCTAAATTTTTAAATTTTGCCTTTTTCATCATTTTAAAGCCCCTCAAAGTTTCATGACTAATGTTGCTACCTCGATTCTTATGAAAGTGACCTAGCACCCAGGCACACTTCTCGAACCTAGTGGCACTATTCACAGAGCCTCGATGCATGGGCATTACATCAAAGTTTAGAAAAGGGAAGAAATGCATACTTATTTAGGGTAACCCTCCTACTCAAGGGATGTTGTACCCTTAAAAGCAAAAATGACATTGTTGCCTTAAGGTAATCTTGTTAATTTCAAAAGCTACATTTACTAGATAAGTGCAACTTTTATATGCTTTGAAGACATTAAACAAGGCAAGGCCATTGCATCTGATGGTTTGTCTAAGTTTCCTTTACTTGATTATATAACTTAAGTAGGTTTTGAGCATGCCAAATAGAAGAAGGCTATTACATGTTATAGTTTTGCTTACCTACTATAAGGTAAAGAAAGGGAAGGCAATTCATTCAAAGAGAATCTTATTCCATTAATTGACAATCTCTAGCTACTCTTTAATATAAAACCATCCCCTATTCTTGCAAGCACCAATTGGTACATATCTTAAGGCTTTTAACCTTACCTTAGTAGTGATAGATAGAGAGGGATCAAATACCTTTAGTGCAAATATGGAAAATGTCTCTTTAGACTATTATAACTCCATCGCTTTGTCAATTTTATTAGACCTTTTTAATCCACTCTATATTAAAAAAACTTATATTGAAATATAGTGGACCATCGAGCCTAGAGTCATTATTTGTATCGCTGACTACCACTAACCATTCATTTCATTTTTTGTCTAAGAGTTGCCTCTACTCGATAAGTATAACTTAAGCTAGTTTTAAAGATGTTAGATAGAGTGAGGCTATTGCCTCTGATAGTTTGTTTGAGAGTTTTCTCTACTTGATTAGTGCACCTTAAGCTGGCTCTAAAGATGTCAAACATGGCATGACTATTGCATCTGATGGTTTGTAGGAGGTTTTAAATAGTGCATGGCCATTACATAATTAGCTAGGCTTGGTTCAAATGAATCAAAGCTAGTATGCTTGCCTATTCATGTCCCTTCATTCTCGAGACTAGTTAACTCAAAATGATCAAAGACTTGACATAGTTCACATCTTCAATTCTTGAAAGATGAAAAGGCATTCTAAGGAATTTAAAACCTTTTCTAATATCTGATTGGAAAATATGAGTTAGGCACCACAAGGTAGGTGAAGTTGCCACCCAACAAAGATTAGAAAATACCATGTAAGGCCATACTAGAGATTGATCTAAAACCCTACTCTTATTTATATCTCGAATTAATATACAATTGAGATTAAAGTAATAATTTTATCCTTTTTCTCATACATTTTTCATATAAAAAAACTACTCAATCACATAGGAAAGTAAATTTACAAGGTACATATTAATGATCATCAAATTAGAAAGGTGCATTCATCAAATTCGTTATTATTTATTTCATGAACTTTGGTTCCCACATGCCTTTTTTTAACACAACGCATTTTTATTATTGTGACTTTTGTTTAAAAAATAATTAAAACTCTTTTTTAATAAAACATCAATTAATTGGTAGAAAATAATTTATTCTTCTTCTTCTGGTGTATAAAATAATCTTTCTACCTATTACAATATTCATAGAAAATACATGTAAAGGAAATAAAATAAGGTACATGGCAATTCCTTTAATTACATTCTAACCAATAGGGAATAAAAATACATGGAAAATACCTAAAATATATTCTAACCAAAGGGAAATAAAAATACATGGAAAATACCAAAATACATTCTACTGAAAAAGAATGCTAATATTAAATGAATAAATAAGAAAATCTTATCAATAAAGAAAATAACCAAAAGGATTAAAGAAAGAAAATAATTTTGTGTAAAACAAGGCTAACTGACCATTTTCTTACCTGCACAACCATTTCTAATAAATGGGAAATAGTCATTTGGCCTCCGACATAGGGAATGTCAAAATAGAAAAAAAAAAGTCATCAAATTGTAAAAAGAACTTCAAGTCAACTTGTAACATAAATAGGCCATTAATCAAACCATAAAATTATGAATAATAAGTTTGACAATATTAAAACATATAAAAGAAAATTAAAGGAAAATCGTGTAAACAATTAGAGTAGGAAATAATCATATATACTATGCTAACAATATTTGAGTGAGAATTAAACCATTATGTCTAACTAGTAAACCACTAATTTAACCTCATATAGAATATAAAACGATAGTGCAAACAAAAAAATACATGAAAGAGTTCAACAAGAAATGGATAAATAAAATAAATGACATAATGTATTAAATCTCTATATCTAACTTGTAGATAAATGATAAAGAAATAGCATAAAACATTTCTAAGTATAATTACCTTTAGGTAGTCCTCTAATTAATCAAAATGAATAAAGCCTTGAGTTTTTCCAAAAAAAATATAGACAACTCAAATGTTCACATCCCTCATTTCTAAGACTGGTCAAATTGAAATGATAAAAAACTTAAACTAAATTTCACTCCTTAAATCTCGAAAGACAAGAAGGAGATTCAAGGAATCTTAAGAAATTCCTTTTTGATCACTTAGAAAGTGCGAGTTAAACACTACAAGGTTAGAGTCAATACCCAACTAAAGTTAGGAAATACCTTACAAGGCCAAACTAGAGAATGATTCAGAACCTTACTCTTATTTAATACCTCAAGTTAATACAAAATTGTAGATTAAATTCATAATTTTATCCTTTTCCTCAAGTAGAATTTGAAAATAAAATAAAGCATTCAATCACATAGAAACTTAATAAAACAAGCATCTTTATAAGCACAAAAGAAGCACATGGAATAAAAGGATAACATACATTAAATCGAATTATGGATTATTTTTGGGAACTTTGGTTTTTACATGCCAACTTTAGAAAACCAAGTTTTTATAATTGTGACTTTTATTTAAAGAAAAATAAAAAAAACCCATTTCATTATAAAACACTAATTAATTGATAGAAAATGATTTGATGCTTTTTTTAATAATGTTTAAAAAATCATTTCCTACATATTTACAACATTCATAGAAAATATAGGAGAATATTCAGAAAGGAAATAAAATTACATGGTAATTACCTAAAATAAATTCTAACCTAAAAATAAAATACAAGAAAATTACCTAAAAAACTTCATAACCTAGAAAACAGAAATCACATTAAAATCACCTATGATATATTTTAACCAATAAAAATAATTAAAGCAATAAAGAAAAAGACAAAAGAAATAAATAAAAGGTCCATCTGCAATGAAAGTTTGCCAAAAGAAAGTTCGAATATATTAGGTAACAACTCCAAATTATCTCAAATAACTCGCAACTGTAATATACAGAAAACATAAAATAAAATAAATTAAAATTAAATAAATAAATGAGCATGATATAGATTAAATCATCTCGTTTAACTAGTAAATGGATAAAAAAGGGAATGAATAAAAATTAAACCAAAAACAAAAAGAACGTAATATTAGTAGTAAATAGATAATAAATTATGTCATCTAATAGGTAGATGGGTAAGCAAATAACATAAAGGTACAACATCTAACTAGTAGATGGGCAACAAATAAAATAAAATAAGATTGTCACATTTAACTGATAGATGGGCAATAAATAAAATAAAATAAGACATCACACTTAACTAGCAAGCAAACAAAAAGAAGGAAAGAAATAAGAGAAAGAACTAGCTAACCCACTGTGCATAATTGCCTTCAATTAACTTGAGAGAAAAAAAAAGGAAAATAACTTTAAAAATTCACTTTAAAAAAGCTATTTAGTGTTAAGAAAAAGTTTTTCAAGTTTATGAGTGCACACTTACCGAAAAAAGCTAGCCTCTGCGACTGGCATGGCATTTAAAATTTATACACGAAGTTCGTGCCTCAAAATGGCCATTTCAACATGATATGAAATCAGTGTTTTGATATGAAATGGCTATTTTACATAGGAAATGGTCATTTCATATGGTCTAACTGAAAATTTGACTCAAATTCAAAAACTTAAAACAATGTCATATTAAAGACTATTGATATGGCCATTTTAAGAGAACCTAAAATGGCCATTTGAAGTCTAAACTAGCTATTTTGAGAGGACTTAAAAAGGCCATCCATCACTCACTTTATCTCTCTATACTCTCTAAAAACTAGAGATAATAGTTCTATCTATAGAATATATTCTATATTCTTTTTTTATTATTAGAATATATTCTGTTCTATTTTTTAACAATTCAAATTATTAGTTATTAAAATTATTAATTATCAATATTTAATTGTTTTAATTATTAATAGTTTTAATTATTAATATTATTAATATAATAATCCATTTTTATCTATATTCTAGATATTTAATCTATTTAATTTAGATTTCAATTTTTCTATTTAAAATTTGAATATTTAATCTAATATTTAATATTATATCTACTTTTTTCTATATATTTCTATACTTATTATTCTTTGATAAAGCATTTAAACAATGATGTTTTGCTTAAAATTGTAGAAAATAATAAAAAAACCCTTTAAAATCATATAACTTCTTTTTAAAACATTTTAAAAACATTTTTTCTTATCAAAGGCTCACACCCCTCTTTAGCATTAGTGTTGGGCATCAGGCTCTAGTCCATAGATCTTAGCCTTAAACACCACTATAGAACCCTCTTTTTTATGTAATTTGGGCCGTATCACTAGCTTATTAGGCTGAGTTAAAGTTTGTATCCAAAAGTTAACAATTATCTCAAAACTAAGGTGCTTTTTGTGAAGAGAACTTCAAATCAAACGTGAAGGCTCCCACTTATAAGAAACTTTGTCCTTTCTTTATCATCCAGTAATTTGAACTTAATAGCCTTAAAACCTAATGTTTATAACAAGATTTTTGTGTTTTAATAGTGTTTTTTTTGCTTTTTATAATTGCATATTTATCGAGAAAATTCAACCTCTATGGTAGACGTGTCACTATCAATTTATAATAAGGGTATGTAAATTTTTCCTAATATTAAAAACAAAAACAACCATTTTATGATCGAAAATGGCCATTTTGTGGTTCAAAATGGTAATGTTTTCATTTAATAATTGATACATCAAAATGGTCTTTTTAGAAAATGATCATTTTTTAAAGGCACAAAAAAGTCACTTCAGGAGAGAAAATAGCCATTTTGGTAAAAGTGAAAATAGGCACTTTACTCTACAAAATGACATCATTTCATAAAAATACAAAAATTGGTTTTAAAACTCTTTCTTTATGTAAAGGTCCTTTATTCATAGCTAGAACTTTGCAAAATCGGCATATTGACCAAAAAGAGAACTCTTAATCTAATATCTGAGATCTCATTTTCAAGAATCTTTATCCTTTATTCATCATTAGGCAACTTGAACCCGAGAGCCCGGAGACCTAATATCTATACATATAAACTTATAACTAATTCAGTGGACGAAATAATTCTTGATTGCAAATCTATATGGTGAAAGATATGACTACTAAATAGAAATAAGCATCTTATGCAAATCGTATATACCTAATTTATCCATTACTCGACATAAATTCGATAAATAATTTGAATAATGTGAGTGCATACTATTCTTTATTGATTTATTCCCATCATTATCACTATTTTGCATCATTTATATTAATTATAGAATTGGTAGGTAGGATAGTAGGTTAATTGTTAATCTTTATTAATTTGTGCCTATCCTTATCTTTATTTTTTTATCATTTATATTAATTATAAAATTGATAGGTAGGATAGTAGGTTAATTGTTAGGTGCAAATTCAAAAAGATTTTCATTTTAAACTAAGAAAAGTGATTTGGATTACAGTTGGGCCTAAGTCCAATATATGAAATAAATCTAATTTGGGTTAACCCATGAATACTAAAGACTAAAAGGTATACTTACGTGTCTATGTTGAGCCTTAGGCTAGATTTCATATATTTACAATACAATAATTATACATAAATAAACAAATAAAAGCTCAAGTCATAAATAGTGTTGGGCCTTAGGCCAGAGTCTATATATTTATAATCCAATAATAATACATAAATAAATAAATAAGTTGAAGTTATGAATAGTTTAGGCCTTAGACCGAAGTCCATATATTTTGATCTAGTAATAATACATAAATAAATAAATGAAAGTTCAAAATTATGAATAATGTTGGGCTTTGGGCTAGAATCCATATAATTATAATCCAAAAAAATAATGAAATAAAAATTGTTCAAATTTTGAGGTCTTCTTTTTGGATTACGGTCTAAGTTGTACCTATAAGACCCATAAAGTGAATAATTAAAATTTAGAGCCAACACACTTTAGATAATATGAAAATCCCATATTAAAATCTGGATGCATTTAATTGAGAAGATATTGGCACGAAAAGTGGATTTGACTCATGTTTTGCACTGTACATGCATAGTATTTCACCCTATTATAAATAGCAAGTCAATGGAAACATTAAGACAGGGAGAAGAAATTGGTAAAAAAGAGAGAGGAGTTGGTAAAAGAGGTTAGTAAGAACATAGAGAAAAACTTCAAGGATTAAAAGCAATTCAAGCTTTTACATAGGTATTAATTTATTATAGAAGCATAATGGTGGATTAAGTGTTCATTTTGAAAAAGGGTCAGTATTGATTATCTTTCAAAATAAACATAAAAGCCTTTTAGTATTAGAGGTACCCACCATTATGATCCTATAGATTTTTGTTTTCTTAGATTATTATGTGCACAAAATCTCCATTTATAATATTTATATGCCTTGAGATTTCATACATATCATTTAGGATTTTTTTTATTTACAATCCACCAGTATCTCTAAAGTGATATCACAAATATTTATGCAATTAAGATTAAATGTAGAATATGTTGACTATAGTATCTTAGAAATTTAATTACTACACAAGTTATCATGATATACAATCTAGAGAGGCAAACTAGTAACTCAAAAATGAAACTTAGATCTAAAGGGTCTCCGCATTCATCTTTGGGCAAAAAAAATAAAAATTATTTATTTAAGTTATAAGTCTAAAAATTCCTTTATTAAATCTTAAAAATAATAATAAATTTATTTAAAAAACTAAATAATACTACAAAGCTTCTATAGACTAAAAAAAAAGAAAACAAATCAAGTGAAAATATACATTAAAGGAACTAAAACAAAAAGGAATCAAATCTTGACATATGAAATAGATCTCAAAAAACATAGGCATGAAGGAAAAGGTTAATAAGTAAATCCAAAAATAAGTAAATAAACAAGACTACAAAAGGAAAATCTAAAAAAGGGGGTCCTAATAACAAATATATAAGTACATCTAAAACAACAAGTGGATAAAAAATAATAAAGTAAGCAAAATAAAATCAGATCTTAGTAAATAATAAGGGATAAGTAAAACAATTATATCATAAAAAATAGATATAGATAAAAATAAAAAATATAACAAAGAATATATATCTAAGATAAAAGCAAAAGCCCAAATAACTAGAGCAACTTTCCTTTTTAAAGGACCCAATGATAACATGTCTAGAAGTAAATAATAGCAAAAAAAAAAAAATATAAACTTTTTAAGATCACTTATTTCTTCCTTTTTTAAAAAAGGGAGAGAGAGTGTGAAATAAGAAAAGGAAGCCTCAAGTAAAAAAAAAATATAAAAAATGACCTATAATAAAGACTCAAAAATAATAATAAATATTCCCTCAAATGAAAGACAAATCTATAGATCACAAAAAATAAAGAAAATATGATGACAGTAGACAAAGAAACCCGACTTAGTCAAGAATGTGAAGGAGTAAACTCGATAAAAAAACCAAAATGCAATAATAAAAAATGAAAAAAAATAGAAGCATAATAAGCCGAATATCTATCTAGATCCATATATACAAAGAATAAAAATCGGGTAAAGATCCTTGCTTTTTTTTCAAAAATAAATTTGTAGATGTTTCTTAAAGCCCAAAAAACCATAAATAATAAAAAAAAGGGGAATTTTCTTTGAAATTAAAAAAATGAGAGATTTTTTTTACAGCTCTTAGATCAATAGGGAAATCAGTGAGATATTGTCCTTTAAAATCCAAAAGCACCAAGTTTAGATTTCAGTTTTCCTACAAAGAGAACTAGATAAAGTAGTTAGAATAAAAAATAAATAAATAAATAAACACAAGTTAAAGAAATTTGAAAGATTACTTAATATAAGGTATGGCAATAATGTCAGAAGTTGGGAATGGAGAAAGAAAGAGACAGTATCACATAGAAATGTAGTAGGAAAGGGACTAAGAATCTATTGATGAGAGAGATAGAGAAAGGAATGAGGCAGTGAGGAAAGGATTGAGATAGTGAGAACAGAGAAGGTATAATGGATAGTAGAGGAAACCGGGAAAAGATAAAGGAGGAGAAAGACAGTAAAGTCTGAAAAGAGGTAGAGTGAAACAACAAATTAGAGGAATGAGAGGAGAGAGAGAAAAATTAAAGCTTTTATACCTAGGTTAAAGATACAAAAAGTCCATTTTGCCTTTTCCTATTAAAAAGAAAAAAGGTTTTAGAAGGGGTATATTAGTCTTTTTTTTTTCACTAGATTCAATATTATGAATCTAGAAATTAGGGGACCAGTCATGGAATCTACTATTTAGTAATAAACACACAGCTCGAACTTTTTATTTTTAGTCTTTAAACTTTCAATATGTTAGTTTTTTTTAAAAAAATCATGCTTCCATAAATTTGACATTAAAAATGAATAATAACACCATTTGGTATTTTTTTATTTTATAGGTTAAAAAATTTCCATCACATAATCCTCAAATATAAAATATTTTAGTCTTAGTATAAAAAAAAATAATTCATAAATAAGATAATGATTTTGTAATTATTTAGAAAATAATAGAGTGATTGCATAATATATTTTAAATTCGTAGGGATAAAAAAGGAAATTAAATACT
>CANXYI010414561.1:0-10012 GCA_948208565.1 Hura crepitans | reverse complement strand
TATTCATGCCTCGAAAAGTACTATTCATAAAAGCAGGATTCTCAGGCATTACAATTCTTTCCCCTTTTAAGAAATTTCATCTTCAAAATTTACTTAGCAAAAACAAGTGAGGAATACTAAGCTTTCATCTGTTCTTTACTCTCTTAGGTGGCTTCTTTAATTTTATGGTCCGTCCATAACACTTTTACCAATGGTACTGATTTATTTCTATGTTCTTTGACTTCTCTTAAAAAAAATTTGCACCAATTCCTCTACATTGGTTAAGTTTAGTTGCAACAGAATTTCCTCCTTGGGTATTAAATGAGAAGGGTCTGATCTATATCACCTCAACATAGATACATGGAATACATCATGAATTTATTGTCACTCGGATGGCAAAGCTAACTAGTAAGCTATCGGTCCCATAATTTTTGTGATCTCCTATAGACTGACAAGTCTCAAACTCAGCTTGCCTATCATACCAAATCAGAGAATCATTTTCCTTCAAGACACCTTAAGAAATACTTTCTCACCAACTTCATAGTCAATATCCTTCCATTTAAAGTTGACAGATGATTTCTATCGATTTATAGTAGCTTTTTAGCTTTCCCTAATAATTATGACTTTTTTTAGCATCTTTGATCAAGTCAGGTGCCATAAGTTTATTCCCACCCACCTTACTCTAACAAAGTGGAGTTCTACACTTCCTACCATATAAGGCCTTATAAGGAGCCATGCCTAAATTTCCCTGATGGCTATTATTGTAGATAAATTCAACTAAAGGCAAGTACTAATGCCGGCTTCCCTTGTACTTTATGGCATAACTTCGTAGCATATCCTATAGTATCTGTATGACCTGCTTAGATTACCTATATGTTTATGGGTGAATAACTATAATGAAGGTTAGGCGAGTTCCTAAAGCATATTGTAGTTTCCTCCATAATCTAGAATTGAATCTAGGGTCTTAATAAGGTATAATGGCAAGTGGCACAATATACAACCTCATAATTTCTTTTATCTATAATTGTGCTAACTTTTATAATGAATAATCCATTTTGACCAAAATAAAATGTGTTATCTTAGTTAATCTATCCATAATTACCCATACAACATAACTTGATGCTTAGATTTCACTTGCAACCATGTGAAGTATTGGGCTACATGTTCAACCACATATTGTTTCATTCCTGGACACCAATAATATGTTTTCAAATTAAGGTATATCTTTATCTCAAGTAATTTTTAGAGAATACACTAGCACCTCTTAATTAAATAAAGAGATCATCAATCATTGGCAATGGATATTTATTTGTCATAGTCACCTTATTTAGTTGTCTATAATCAATGCATAATTGAAATAACCTATCCTTCTTTTTCTCAAAAATTATTGAGCTCCCCATGGTGAGACATTGAGTCTAGCAAAGCCCATATCCAACAATTCCTAAAATTGCACCTTTTGTTCTTTCAATTCTACATATGCCATGTAATAGGGGGTAATGGAAATAAGTTTTGTACTAAGATACACTTTAATTTCAAAGTCAAGCTCACATTTTTATTGTAATCCTAGTAGATTATCTAGAAATACATATGGAAATTCTAATATGACTAGTACTTGACTGAGGTTTAACTCTATCCTATTAGTGTTAACAACATGAGACAAGTATACTTCATATCCTTTCTAAACTAATCACCTCACAATCATTGCTGAAATTACATTAGGTAAAGAATTCCATTTCATTACTACTATCACCTTATTCCCATCAATTGTCTTAAGTGTAAGACTCTGTTATTTACAATATATCATAGGTCGGTGTTTAGACAACTAATCCATGCCCATAGTGATATCAAACTCATTGAATAGAAGCTCAATAAGGTCTACTAGATACATGCTCCTAAACAACTAAAGGGCAATATTTGTATGTTCTATTACCTATCATACAATGTCCAATCAAATTACTAACCATGATATCTATATCTATGGGCTTAGGTTTTAAACTTTTATCCCATGCTTCTATAGTGTAGATGTATGAATGAGTGGATCCTGGATCTATTAATGCTAAAACAAGTAAATTAAATAAAAAATAAGTAACCGACATGACATTGGATGCCTTAGCTTCTCTCTAGCCCTAATGGCATATTGTCGTGTGGGTGCTCGAGCCTCTGACTTATATCAACATTATTATTCTTGCTTTCCCTTTGTTTTCTACTAGGTGCTGGAGAGAAGGCTTGAAATTGAGTGGCATCAACTTGGCTTTTAGGGTAATCCCTCTAATATTACTCTCGAGACCCATATATAAAGCACTTTTCTCATTTGATCTACCAGTAAACTCCTTAGTTTCTTCTACTACAAGTATTACACATCGAGGCTACACTCCTAGCTGTAGACATAGGTGCACTAATAGCCTGCTACTATATCCTTGGCTTAGACTAGGATCCTTGACTTATCTTTTGTGTTTGGCTTTGCTTTTAGGACTACTATAGGGCCTAATTGCCCTTCTGTTTCTTGCTTATATCTAGGGATAAATTGGCTTGCCTTAGTGTGAAAGGTCTCTTTTTCTAGAAGATCTATTTTCTTTGCTTCAATTTTTCCTCCGTGGCATATGCTACTGACACTAAGGAGGTAAATTCCCTGATCTTTAATGTAGTAATCTACATCCTAATCTCTATGTTGAGTCTATTTTCAAACATCTTACATCTCTCCTCTTTATTAGGAATGAACTCCTTTACATATCTACTAAGTTGAGTAAAGTCCTTTTTATACTCAGAAATAGACCTCTATCCTTACTTTAGGTCTATGAATTCCTACCTCTTCTTGTCTAGGTATGTCTCTAAAATATATCTCTTTTTAAACTCTTAAAGGAAGAATTCCCAGGTCTTATTTGTGGTCGCTTTCTATTTAACTATTTTTTCTTACCATTCAAAGGCTTCTTCTTGTAGCAGAAAGGTGGCATATATCAGGTTCTCCACTAGGGTGCATTATGGCTACTGTAAAATCATGACAGTTTGCTCTAGTCAATACTCAACCCTAGCTTTATCATCTTATGTTGTTATTACAAAATCAATCTTTTTAGCCCTTTCTAGATAGGTATTTTAAAATGCCATAAGCCGTCAAGGCTGTAAAAGAGTTAATGGTGGTAGGGTTGGAGAGACTATAGTAATAGTCTATCTTAACATGTCAACAATCTACAGAAGCAAAGCTAGTAGAGTTTAAGTCCATGCAGGACAAGTTACATCACTAAGCATTAGGGTTACTAAACTCATAGACTCATGGATGTTTGTCAGTGCATGTGTGACACCCCCTATTAGATTCCTAAAGAAACCCAATAAGTGGTGCACTTCCTGCCAAGTCACCTATCCTAAAATTTCTCCCAAGGTCATTTGTTTAACTTTTACTAATTTTACTCCAGATCATGCTATCTGACTCCAAAACCACTTTCGTCAACTCCTATGGACCATTTAGGTTAGGATTAATATGATCCAGTCCTTACAAAAGAAATCTGCAAACACTTAAATACCACCTAAAAATCCGGTAGCATAACAGTTGCCCAAGTCCTAAACTAAAATTTGAATAAGCCTGTTTAAACACTTCTATTAGCAATTCATCACACCTGGACCCATCTAGTCCTCCATGTTCAACCTAACATCAGCCTATGAATACATCAGAACTTAGGCCTCAGGCCATAGATAAAGCATGCATAAATGTAGAGCCTCAAGCTCACATTAGCATCAACATCATATATAATCATACATTCACCAAAGAACATGTATAGAAATACTTAGTTTACATCAGCAGATCATATTTAGTTTACATCAGCAGAACATATTCACTTAATTAATTTACATTCCCAAAGCTTAAATACATTTTCCTACCCATTTTTCACCTAAGTACATGGATAACATATGTGTACAAAAATCACATCCAAAGTCTTCACTTGTATCCTTTGAATTGCTATTGTCACACTTTTTGAGGTAGGTGCTACTGTAGTGTACTTGCGCACCAAAACCAATACACTGAGTATATAAGATACTCAATGGTGAACTTAAAGCAATTTAATTATGGTTTGTATCATTAATTTATTTGTATAGTTGAGGAAATGATTTTACTTTATTATATAAATTAATTAATCACTAGGGTACCAAATTACTGAAATACCCCTAAGGTATTTTATTTGGTTTAAAATAATGTTTTGACTCAGCAAAATTATTTAAAGTGGGGGCTATTTCTTAATACATGCATACTCTTTAAGAATCACTTAATCTGGCTCAAAAGTTAAAAATGACTAAAACACCCTTTTATTGTATTTTTATTTCTTTTCCTGAAAAGTCATCCACAAACTTAAACTTTCTCTTATATGTTTATTCTGCTTAATACTTAACTTAATCCATTACAACTGATTTAGCACATATATGCAAACTATTCAAATAGCCTTTAGCTTGCCTTTTCTGTGAAACTTAGAAAATACTGTTCCGTTATGCTTAATTTTTATACTCATAATTAGTTTGATCATTTACTTAATTTAATTCTCTAGCCTAACTAGGAAGATGACACTTTAAGACATTAGATCTAGAGGGATAATAACTAGTGCAGTACCTATGCTACTACACCGACATGTGTGCCATAATGGAGATTAGCTGTAGCCTCCCTAGACACAATAAAGGTAACTGTATGGCATAATGGAGATTAGCCCGTCGGCCTCCTCAACCACAAATGAGTAATTGTGTGACATAATAGAGATTAACCCGTAGGCCTCCCTAGTCACAAACCATCAAGAACTGGGTGACATAATGGAGATTAATCTGTAGACCTCTCCAGCCACTAATGAATACCATCAATAATTGGGTGACATAATAGAGATCAGTCCGTAGACCTCTCTAGTCACTAATGACTAGTAGCTGCAAAACCCTAAGTTGACCGATCAACCCATCCAGTGGGTGTCTAACCAATTGGCCAAGTAGCTTAATTTAACTTTATTTATTAGCCAAAATTATTCTTATAATATTTAAGTCTCAAAAATAGATAGTTAAGAATTTTATCCTGTACTTTAAAATTTTATTTAGATTGGTATAACCACTTTTTAGCTCTACTGGGTAAACTTCCATTATAAAATTTTAGTCTGTTGTGATAAAAAAATCAATGTATCTTAGGTTATGATTTATCGTAGCATTTCCACTTGAAAAGTTAATACTTTCTAGTCCAGTGACATTTTTGGTTCAGGTAGTGGTTAACTGGATAGTTATAGGTCATTTTGACCACCTTTTAAGGTCATTTTCTGGGACTATTTTAAGCCTAAATCTGACTAAGTTTTCAAGGTTCTTTCTATTACTTTTTTCAATACAAGGCTAACTGAAGATGGGCCAAGTCTATGGCTGAAATCTAAGCATCAAAGCCACTGAAACTAGGCCAATTCCATGGCTAAAATATGATTCAACACTAGCCTTTCCAAGGCATAATTGAAGTTCACTTTAAGGTCATTATTTTAAGCTTTAAATTTTGTGTTTTAAACCAAAATATTCTTAGCCATTTCAAGGCATAATTTTATGTGTGTATTGTGATATTACTATGTCATATCTTTAGTTAATTTCCTAGTCAATTGAAGCCAACAATCAAGCTATAGCAATGCACTTAATTTAATACATAACAACTTAAAGTTTCTAATCAACATACCATGAATAGTTCTCGGGTACTTAGGGGAAATTGACTCAATGTCCATTCCATAACACATAATAGCATTATTTAATTCCATTTACATACCATGAACTCAATGTACTCATAAACCCTTCATTCTAAGCTAATTGTGGCTAAGGTATAAGGCAAAATCCAAAGAACTAACTCATGCTAGCTTATGGTTACAAAGAAGACTACACCCTTCAAGGTGATTCCCACACCCAACTTTCATAATTCACATCTTAGCATGCTGAGTACATACTAAATTTCCATCATAGGTAGCAAATCACTCAACCAAGCAATCATAGATAACAATTTCAGTAAGCATTTTAAGGCCAAATAGGCAAATGTGGGAGATACAGCCATAAACTCACCTCACATACACTATTTTGGACTATTTTGAGTCTGTCTCCTTCTTTGAATTTTATCTCTCAAATGGGAACTCCTTTTTGGCCTAATTCTTTTTCATTATGGTGCCTAACATCCCAAAGAATTTTTAGCCACTAGAATCAACCCATTTGGTCATCGGAGTAGAAACTTATGGCATGAAAGTAGAGATAGTGGCGTTGGTAGTTTCTAGGCAGAAGGAAAAATTGGTTTTGTTTTTAACAAATGGAAATCCACTTGTCATGGCCCCTTGGCCACTTGGTAAGTAGGCTAAGCCACTTGGCACTATTGTTGTCCCTATCTTGACATCTCAAAGTTGTCCCGATAATTCCTGAGCCATTCTAATTTTTCGGGAAACTTTGAAAATTCATAAAAATTCACTTAGGCCTCCAAAAATTACATCATTTGTTTTAAAATTCCTATTTTAATCCCCTCTACCAACTTGTAAATTTTTGTGGCCAAATTGCATTGGCAGGACAGTTTTAAGACTGCCTCAATTTGTGTGCCAACCTTAAAAATTACGAGATTATGCAAATGAACTCTAATTTCAAAAATTCTTTTACCATTAGACTCAATGTGATTTTCTAGCTTTAAGGTCCACTATTTTCAGGTTTGTCAAGGCACATCCTGGGTCAATCCCAACTCAAAAAATAGTTATTACTCTAATGGGTAGCTTACAGCCCGAAATGAATTATTGGTTCAACTAAATTTTTAAAATTTGTCAATTTCATTAAATTAAGCCCCCTCAAAATTTCATGACCTGTGCCACTACCTCAGTCCACATGTAAGTGGCCCGGTGCCCCTTGTGCACACCTCGGACCCTGTGGCACTGTTCCCAAAGCCTTGGAACATGGGTGTTACATCATGAATAGCCACCTTTTCCCTTTTGCCTAGAGGGGTGTGCTCACTTATCTTGATTTACATCAAAAGAAAATATTATCATCCTCAAACAATGTAGCTTTACTTGACACAAAACCCTAGCTAGGTGGCACTCATGTATACTAAGCTTAAGAACACCTAAGCCTTCTTTGATACCACCTAATTTGACACCCTTTATCTAATCTATCACTGGACTCAAATAAAAGATATCACATTGCCATTTCATTAACTTTTTAAAACACTTCCTTTTTTACATGCATTAGATCTTTTCTTAATGCACACAATTTATTGTAACCAATCAGTTATAGGTCACTTTTCATAAAAAAAAATTTGATAGAATAACAGTTGTATGGGTGAAAAACCAAAAAATTTAAACCTATAAAAAAATTCTATTAATTGTTCTTATTCACATCTTATTATATTAGACCCTCCTAGTATCATCATCACCCTCACACAATCATCACATTCTTTTATTCAGGAATACAATATATAGATCATATATTCCAATTATATCCATATTATAATTTTTTTTAATATTTACAAGTTATGGTATGATAAGGTTACATAATTGGACCCAGACCCTATATACATTAGAGCCTCTACAAAACATTGATTACAAGAGAAAACAAAATATACCCAGTGAGAGGACTGGCTACTACATTGCTTATTGAGGATGGAACATTAAGTCTATTATCTCTATCCTGCACATCAAAAACTAATATGCTGAGCAGACACTCAATGGTGAATTTAATGAAACATCATTAGGTTACATAAACATGTGTCATACATTTTGCAAACCTCTCTTTTATATATGTTTACCTTACCTTTATTTTATGTTACTGATTACCAATTACATGCCTAGTTTATTCATTCCATATTATGTCTGGTTTACCACATTAAAGATTATAATTAAGCTAAATTAATTTGTCCTTTCATTATTTATTGCCATTCACTACATAACATATGACTCAAAATAAAACATTAAGTCATTTTGTCCATTTTACTATTAAGGCCCATACTCGAAACATGACACTTTTAATACATGATAACGGGATTTAACTTATGCAGTGGGACTTATTATTAACCTTGGTAGATGCACCAACCATAATCCATCTGATAGTAGGGATTAATTCTTAGGAACCTCCTAATACCAAAATGGTAGGGATAGTCCTTTTAGACCTCCTAACATTAAGATAGTAAAGTCAACCCTATTGGACCTCTTAATACCTAAAACAAGTGGATATCAGGGATTAACCCTAATGGACCTTCAATATCCATAGATAAGTGGATGATAGGGATTAGCCCTAATGGACCTTTGAATATCCAAAGTGTGCAGGGTTCATATCTAGAACCTCGGTAGCTGCACAAAGTATACAATATAATTATGCAATAATCCTTATAGAACAAAAGCCATTACCAACTGCTAACTTCTAAGTTTGCTTGTCAACAAATCTAGTAGATAGTCTAGTTAATATAAGCTAGTCTCAGTTATCATTCATTGTTTACATAACTCCATCATTCTCCTTTTTGCATTCCATATTTTACCATTCATGTTACGACACACAAAGTGATATATGCACATTTTGTCTGGCCATCACTTTTGCATTTCAAAATATGTTTTAACAATGTTTCTTTTTATGATATTCTTTATGCAATTATCATGCCATAAATCATAATAATAGGTCTTAAATGTTGTAGCAGTATCATGCCTTATTACACTTGATTATATAAGATGTTTATAACATTGTTTCCATACTTTGCCATACCCTTAAGTTATCAACATGCGCATGCATTCCCAATTATTGTCAATATTTCTTTGTCCCTTTTAAAATTTCCTCACACTTTTAAGCTTATTTAAGTATTGACCTTACTTTAGCTCATGTATATACATTTGATAATTTTAATGTACATTATCTGACAAGCATACCTAAATGCATATGCACCTTTATTCACCTATATTTTTCATATTGATCATTGTTGCAACTAAATAATCCACTCATTTTACACATCACATGCACTTAACCACACATGCACATACATGTACACCATGGCCATACCATTCAGCCATTCCACATACACACACATACATATTATTTCTCTATTCTTTTATCATCCATTCATACTTATTTTCATCTACTCATGTCCTGCATATTATTACCATGCATAATTTCACACATACACAAATATTGCACTATTTTCATACACATAGACACCCTATACTTGAAATGTGCAAACAAATAACATACAACAAATTTTTCATTAAATTCACTTACAGTAGACTCTAATGCACTCCAATTACCCTATTTAAGCTTTATCTTTCTTTTCCGCTAGCAGTACTATCTCTTTAGCTATAAAAATAATAGGTTTTAGGCATAGAAAATTTTACTTATATCCAAACTAAAGTTAGATTACATATCTATTATCTACACCTCAAAATACTACCCAATAAAAATATGAACCTTAAAGAAAATCTATTATAGATAAATTAAGCACTATTCACCAAGATGCAAAATCTTCCAAATTAGGCATTCCACTGGCTTTTCTGTGACACCCTCCCCTTAGATACTATTGAGTATCTAAGATGGGGTACTTTGAAAGAACTTATACTTAAAACCAAAATTTATGGTCTCTTTAAGAAGTTCAAATAAAAATTTTGGTTGAGCTTATTTGTTAGCTTCATCATCATATGCAAATTTGTTTTACTAATGAGTAGTTAAGACTAAATTCTAGCAACATAATAGCTATCTGGGTGACCTACAAAAAAAATATACCTGTAGAAAAAGACTTCTATAAACTTTAAAATTAATCCTCCAACCTTTACATAAAACTATGATAACATTAAATGATAGCACCAAAGTTACAACATCTCAATAATAAGTCTGTCACACTTTGTGACAAACCTAACAACACAATTAAAAACTCATCCTTAAATGAACATGTCAATGAATGGCTTATCTTATTTAGTTCCAGTACATGTCAACCTATTATCATGCAATTGTCTTAATTGAACTCATCAACCTCTATGTATCTCAACACATATGACCTTCACAATACATCAAATCTACAAACTAAAACACATTTAAGCCACCCTATTTACACATG
>CANXYI010414557.1:0-10334 GCA_948208565.1 Hura crepitans | reverse complement strand
AAGGGGAGAGTAGGGGAAATTCCATTAGTAAGCAGTGGGCAATTTGTTATGGGGAAGAGAACATGTGAGTTTTGAGCTGTTGTTGTTCTTTTACTATATATAGGAATGATAGCACAAGAGAGGAAGGAAGTTATCATAGTAGAAGGGCATCGCTATGTAGCAATGCTACTATGCACAATGGCATAGTTATTGGCACTTAGCAATAGTGCTACTGTTGCTGCTATATGGAGATAACAGGGTACACAATAATGACAAGTGCAAAATAAGCCATCTGCCATTACAAGATAAAAGGGATAACAAATATTTACAGTAATTTAGAAGGGGAAAACTGAAGAAGAATGGCTAGACTATTTAACGGATGATTAGAATAAGGAGTTTGATCAGATAGGAAAGTAATTGTTAGAGGAGGAAACATAATAGAGCTTTGGGTTATCACAAGATTGGGGGAGCATAATTATTCTATTCTAGGTGTTTATATTGATTTTTTCAGAAGATTAAAAATGATTAGTAAGTAATTGTGCAATGGGAAGTAACAACATATATAATTATTGAGTTAGTATTATCAAGTTTAAAGTGACTATAATTTATGTCTTGGGATACTTGTAAATTATGATGTAAAGTATAAATATGGATATGGATATGATATATAGGAAATTGGGCACATTTAAAGTAGCAGTAGAAAGCGGTATGCTTTAAGAGTTATAAGGAAAGCTTCAGAGATGTGATGTAAGGCATGGATATCATGTGCAAATATCACAGAATGAGGTAAGGACTTTAGCCCTCTTGCTCTCCTTACTGGTTAAATTATTTAATTGGCAGTTTTGTTGGGCTTAACCTTAGGATTTATTATCACTATGAATGTGATGCTAGCCAGTGAATATCAATATAAAGGATGTTAAATGGTAATGGAATACATTTAAGGGAAGGAATGTCTAAAACAAATTAATCACAAGTAAAGCTAATTATATGGATTATAATATTAAGCTTTATTAAGGAAACCATATTTAGGTATTTCCTAAAGGACATCTAACAGAACCTTGGAGGGCTTTGATTTTAATAGTCACATATATCATCATTTTTATCAACCAAATGATGGTCACATTGAAAAGTGTTTACTTTATGCTTAATACTAGGGTAAGTACTATAAGCCCACATATGAAAGTTATATTTCTAGAAACCTATGTGCCTTATTTTTTTCGAGTAAACCTCCATATATTAATTTAAATTCTATGATGAGTATTCATATGTATTAATAAGTATTAAAAACATAACTATGCCTGAGTAGTAGATAGCATCGAGAAACTATTGATAGATTTAACTTTTTGCTTGAATAATAGCATCATCAGTGAAATATGTAAATAATGGAAAACCTTTTTCAAAAATATGACTAGGGCATAGAATACTAGAGATTAATTACTTATGTTGCTAGAGCAAACCAACAAAATCCAATAAGAAGTGGTAAAAAAATAGAGGGGAGTTGAGCAAGCTGAGGTAGAAAACATCATCGTAAAACTATAAAGAAATGGTGTGTAATGCCCTTACCTAATTCTCGAAGAAACCAGAGAGGAAGTACAACTTCCCATTAGGTCACCCATCCTAAAATTTCTCCATCCCGTATTCTTTAACACTTTTTGACTAATTTATTTAATAGATAGATTTTACCTAAATCTTCAATTCAACCTTTAGTCATTATTATTTAGGTTATATCAGACATAAAAATCCATTTTATAGCCAGTAATTGATTTTCCAAAAATTTAGGCAGCACAACAGCTACCTAGGTGACATTTTTAGAAAATGTACCTATAAAAACACTTTAAATAAAATTCATTGTATTTTTATAACCCACTAGACCCTTCTGGTCCTCTAATATCATCCTTAGAGGTATCACAATCATCACACAGGGCCTTAGGGCCACAATTATTAGAACTTTAGAAAATAAAACCATTCAGATAAAAGGCCTTTATACAATGCACAGCTTTAAGATTAAAATTTATAGACACTCACAGTCTCTAAGCTAGCTAAGCCCAAAACTCATAGTATTTACATGAGTGCTTACTAATGAACCCTAAAAATAAAAAAAATAGTACCCTTGTCCTATAGTTACTGCTACATTACAAAAGCTACATAGGCTATTCAGCTACTTTCCTATAACTTGCGAATCAAAACATTGATATGCTAAGCGTAAAACTAAGTGGTGAATTTGATATAAAAGAACATGTCAAGCAAGCATACATGCCAATATGAAGTCCATGCAATAAAATAATATTATTTCATTATCTAATCTCATTATTTAATTTATCAATTTCATGCCGTTATTTTATCTGTTTATATGTCCCATTATCAAAGATTGTCTTGTTTCATTAAATTTCTTTTTATTATTCAGGCCTGCCTAGATAGATGACTCTTTAAGACACTGGATAAAAGGAAAATCTAAAGCTGTGTAGTGGCCTATATTTTGGACCTTTGTAGCTGCACCTACCTAGTCTGATAGTAGGGATCAGTTCATAGGAACCTCCCATTACTAGATAGTAAGGATAATAGGGATTAGTTTATAGACCTCCTAATATCCAAAATCAAGCAAGTGGGTTGTAGGGATTAATCCTGTAGACCTTCTAATACCTGAGTGTGTAGGGCCCAAATATCAAGACCTCGACAACTGCACTAGCCAACATAATCATATTGATCAAGCCTAGAAGGACTAATACCTATAGTAGATATAAATCCCCAGTTAACCGATCAATTCATCTAGTTAGAGTCTAACTATTGGGCCAACTATCTATTAATTAATTTTTTTGCAACAAAACATTTATTTAATTTATTTCCATGTTACACATATATAGTTATAGTTTATTTTATGTCCATGCCATGCCATTAGTATGAGTCATTTTATGTGTCTAGTTTAGGCTCCAGTTATGGGTCATTTCACGGTATTCTTTTTTTTATGCATAGTTATAGGTCCTTATCAAATTTATAGGAGACAGTTATAGGCCAATTAGTACTATTTCTTTGATATTTCCTCATGCCACTTCAAGCCATATCATATGTCATTCTAGGCAACATATGGTCTCATTCTTTTCGTTCCAACATCTCTATAACATTGGCTTGACATTGCCTTCAAAATCAAGTATCTCATATATTCAATTTACATACAAATTTTAGGCACACTATAGGTCACTTTTTAGGCTATTTTAAGTCCATTTCTTTCATGCCATTTCTTGCACTAAATTACTATGGCATTTACACTACCTTAGCTATCATACCTTACACCATATTTTTACACCTTATCACATATATCTCATGCCATTTTCACATCATACATTGTGTTACCATCATGCCACACCATACACACACATCATACACCATGCCACACATATATACCATGTCATGCCATCATGCCATACCTCTTAACCACATCATGATCATGTTCACACACATGTCACACACATATGCATCAATTATCATATTTCTACCTTACACATATATGCATACATGACATCCATGTATGTAATTATACATCAGGCATACCTCTCGGCTAAAGCATGTTCTTGCACATTCATGGATCCTTTTCACCAGTTTCACATGCCTATCATCCATACCCCTACCACACATGACAATTCTAATAATTCACACCATATACCCATGACATAAAATCATTTACATGCCAAAACACATCAACATACCTCTTAGCCAAAATGAGTTAATGACTATACATACATTTTTCTCACCAAATTTATATACAAACCATCATTTCTACATACAATCATCATGCTAACATACTTAATTTAACATTACATACACATATAAGATCAAACTAAGAATTCCATACATATAATTGTGGTATTTTGCAACAATACACACTATAGCATGATTCAATTATATCAAATTCACACACCTAAATCAATTCCAAGTCCTTGCTCACACTTTAGAAGCCTTAATTCCCTTGTTCTCCTTGATTACTCCATGTGCATATATAATACAATTCCTTGCTTAGAATATTCATAAAAACTCATACAAGGCTCAAATTAAAAATCTAAAAATATCGTGATTCTTAGAATTAGGAGGGCTACTAAGAAATAAAATAAAAAGTGAGAAAAACCACTTACACCTTATCTTGAATTCTTAGGCCACCTTATGTACAACTTGAATTTGAGGGAATTTTTCCCACTTTTAGGAATGGCAATGGTGTCTACAAGCTTTAAGGATAAATTCCAACATAATTATGGGGATTTTTTATGGTGGAATAGTAGAGAATGGTGGAAGAAAAGAAGCAAAAATGGGGGATTTTAGGGCTAGTTAGTATCAGTTGCCAAGGAAGAGAAATAGGGGAGGAAAAAGGTGGTAGTGAGGTGGTAATGTGAGAGTTCATATGGCAATAAATGGATATTTATAGTGGTGAGTGGGTGCCTTAGGTGGTGACACGTGGCATTCTAGTGCCCTTAAAAATCTTGATTTTAATTAAAATATCAGGCAATTTTAAAAACTCATCTGAACCTTTAAAAATCATCATGTTTATTCTAAAAATCCTTATTTATGCCTATTTAAGGCCTCATAAAATTTCACAACAAAATTCCTTCGGCAAGTCAGTTAACTAATTCTTTAAAGAATTGAGAAATTTGAAAATATTACCGAATGACCTTAGGAAATTAAAATTGCTTCACCAATGAACTCAGTAGAATTTTTAACCTTTAGAGTATGATATTTTCAGTTCTATCCAAGCATAGCCCCCGTCATTCTCAGCCTAAGTCCATTTAAGGCTACGATTCAATAGCTTATGGCATAAAATTAATTATTGGTTCTACTAAATTTTTAAATTCATTCATTTTACCCATTTTGTAGCTTTTTGAAGTTTTATGACCAGTACACCCCTCCTCGTGCCTCGTGAAGGTGTCTTGACATCCTAGGAACACTGTTTGAGTTTAGGAGGTACTATTCACGAAGCCTTGATTTAGGGGCATTAGAATTCTTCCCCTCTAGTATAATTTTGTCTCTAAAATTACTTGGTGAAAATAAGTGTGGGTACTTAGCTTGCATCTGCTCCTCTATTTCCTAAGTAGCTTCTTTTGTACTCTGATGCTTCAATAACACTTTGACTAGTAGTATCATTTTATTATGCAACTACTTCACTTCTTGAGCAAAAACCTACATTGGTTCTTCCTCATATGTTATGTCTAGTTATACTTGTATCCTTTCTATAGGTATCACATGTGATGGATTAGATCTGGATCGCCTAAGTATTGATATATGGAACACACCATGGATCTATTGTAATGCAACTGGTAAGGCTAGCCTGTATGCCACTGGCCCCACACATTTTAAAATCTCATAGGGACCAATGAATCTAGGACTAAGATTTCCTTTCATGCCAAACCTAAGTACCTTTTTCCATGATAATACTTTTAGGAAAACTTTCTCACCCATTTCATACTCTATATCCCTTCTTTTCAAATTAGCATAGGATTTATGTCAGTCCATTGTAGCTTTCAATCCCTCTGTTGTAACCTTGACTTTATCCTCTGTATCCTTAATCAAGACAATTCCCATGATCTTGCTTTCACCCACTTCACTCCAACAAAGAAGAGTTCTATACCTTCTTCCATATAATGCCTTATAGGGTGCCATGCCTAAACTATCTTAATAACTATTATTATATGCAAATTTAAGACAAGCACTAACCCTAACTTCCTTTGAACTTTATTGCATAGATACAAAACATTTCTTCCAGTACTTCGTTTTGATTGCCCATTGGCCTAAGGGTAAAAAGTTGTACTGCATGTTAGTCTAGTACTAAGAGTTTTATGCAACTTCTTTCAAAACCTAAAAGTTAGTTAAGGATCTCTGTCTAAAATGATGGCTACTAACACACTATAGATTCTCACAATTTCATCAATATACAGTCGTGCAAGCTTCTCCAAGGAGTAGTCCATCCTTATAGGAATAAAATATGTTGTCTTGGTCCGCTTGTTTACAATTACCCACATAACATCACGCTTGTTCCTAGTCAATGGTAATCCCATCACAAAATCCTTGGTAACCTTCTCCTATTTCCATTATGGTATTGCTATTAGATGTTGCAATCTAAAAGGAACTTTATGCTCAGCCTTTACTTGCTGACTTGTCAAACACCTTGCTATATATTTAGCTACATCATGCTTTATCCCTAACCACTAATAATGAAGTTTTAAGTTTTCGTACATCTTTGTACTACCTGGATACATAGAATAGAGAGCTTCATGTGCCTCTCTCAAAATTTGTGTTCTCAAGTCATCTATATTAGTTACACATAACCTGCCACGATAATATAAACATCTATCCTCTCCTAGTTAAAATCAAGTGGTCCTTCCCTCTTTAACTTTACTTATAATATATACCAACTATCTATCTCATCTGTTTGCTTCATTTATGTACTACTTAAAGTTATGGTTGATCAATAATTCAGCTAAGAATGCATCTTTCTCTGTGTGTTCCATTCTAACATTCATTGCTCTCATAGTCACTATGAACTTTTAGCTTAATGCATCTGTAACTGCATTAGCCTTTCCTAGGTGATAGTCTATCCAACAATCATAATCCTTAATCAATTCTAACCACCAACACTGCCTCAAGTTTAACTCTTTTAGGTGAGCAGATTTCAAACTCTTATGATTAGTGTAAACGTAACACTTTTCATCATATAAATAATGCCTCTAGATTTTCAATGCAAAAACAATTGCAACCGACACCCGATCAAGAATAGGATAATTCCTCTAATATGGCTTTAGCTGTCTAGAAGTATCAGCTACTACTTTACCATAAACATCTAAAGATATTATACAAAGTATCATTATAAATGATAAAGTCCTTCCCCTTTTCAAGTTGAACAAGGATAGGTTTTTTAGTCAACATTGTCTTCAGTCTATCAAAACTCTCCTAGCATTTGTCATCCTATTCAAACCTTACATTCAATAGTGCTACAATCATTGAGAAACCTATTATAAATCTTCTATAGTAACTAAGAAATCCTAGGAAACTCTATATCTTAGCGACATTCCTAGGATGTTCACATTCCAACATAGCTTTAACCTTGCTGGGATCTACTTTGATGCCCTCTACTAAAATAATATAGCCTAGAAAAGCCATTTTATTAGGCCAAAATTCACTCTTTAATCCTCAGCTGATGATACCTTAATCTCAAGTCAATTTTGGAAAAGACATCGGCACCTCGAAGCTGATAAAAAAAATCATCAATCCTAGGAAAAGGGTATTATTCTTCACAGTTACCTTGTTCAATTGCTTGTAACCAATACATAACCGAAGTAACCCATCTTTCTTCTTTACAAAAAGCATAGGTTCTCTCCATGGTGATGTACTGGGTCTAATAAAGCCCTTGTCTAGCAAATCTTACAACTACAACTTCAACTCTTTTATTTCTTCAAGTGCAATTCTGTATGGTGTAATGACACAAGTAAAGTACCAAGATATACTTCAATTTCAAAATTAAGATCCTACTATAGAGGTAGTCCTATTAAATCTTTAGTGAACACATCAAAAAATTCTAACACAACTGGAATCTAATCAATGCTAGGTGTAGGACTACTAGTGTTAATCATATGTGCCAAGTATGTTTCACAATCCTAATGAATAAGTTGCCTAGCTATAATACCTAAGATGAGGTTATTCAGGGAATGTCTCCCACTCACAACTATCACTTCATGTCCTTCTATTGTTCTAAGGGTAAGCCTTTTATTTTTATAGTCAACCATAGCTCAGTATTCGAATAACTAGTGCATACCAAATATGATGTCAAATTCATGAAAAAGGAAGTTCAATGAAGTCTGTAGGGAATAATTGTTTCCAAATTATTAGAGAATAGTGTTTGTATAATTTATTTACTATCACACTCCATCCAATTGGATTGCTTACTTGAATGTCTATGCCTACACACTCTAGTTCTAAACCCCTATCTTGTGCTTATGTGGTGCAAATATAAGAGTGAGTGGATCTTAGTTCTATTAAAGCCAAAATAGGTGCATCAAATAAATAAAAAGTAGTAGCAATAACATTAAGAGCCTCTACTTCCTCATGAGCTTTGTTGGCAAACTATCTAGCTAAAGCTCATGCCTCTAATCTAGTCTCTTAACTAATACTTAGCTAGTCACCTCTGGTTTGTCTCTACCCCCTATTATGGGGTATTATTGATGCTTGAGTCCTTACAACTTTAGTCTACCTCTAAGGATAATTCCTTTGGTAATGGTATCTAGCATCATAAGTGAAACACTCTTCCCTTCTTGTCTACCAACACTAACCCTAATGCCTTATGGTACAAGTTTGACAAGTCAGAGGTGTACCCTTAGGTGTTGGTGCTAGGGCACTAAAGACTCATTAAGGTGCTCGAGTCCTAGATACATAAGCTTAACCAGACCTCTGTAACTGGAGCTTTCTTTGTGATTGTTGCACTAACTAAGATTGAGATTGGATCTCCCTCTACTTCTTACTATCTCCAGGTGTTGAGCTAGCTTGACCTGCTGTGAAAAGCCTCTTCCTCCAGAAAGTCCCTCTTTTCTTGCAACATCTCTTCCATATCATAGTTTGCCACTACCAAAACTGCATAGCCTTCAACCTTCGAGTTGGCTATTTGCATGTGTAATTCCATATTAAGGCCTTTCATGAACCTCTTGCACCTTTCTTCTTTAATAGGTACAAATTCCTCTACATATCAACTCAATCTTGCAAAATCCTTCTCATATTTTGACATAAATCTTCTTTGCTGCTTCAAGTCCAAGAACTCTTGCCTTTTCTTATCTTTATAGGATTCTAGGATATATCTCTTTTTAAACTCTTGCAAAAGGAGTTCTTAGGCTATCTCTATTGTTACTTTCCTTTTAATTTTTGTGTCCCACTAATGAAAACCTTCCTCTTAGAGAAGAGAGGTAGAACATTTAAGACTTTCCTCCTTTATACATTTTAACTATTATAGAATTCTAAGTGTCCTCTCCCGCCAATACTCTGTAGCTACATCATTTTCCATGGTTCCTAGAAAATCTATTGCTCCCATCTTTTTAACTCTCTCTACATGTGTCTTCTGTGGTACAACTAGAGGTGGAGGAGGTATAAGAGCTAGTGTAGATGTGTGTCTCAATAGATCTATAATTTACTATAGAAGTGTTAGATATGCCTAGGTCTATGGCTGTGCCTATGGCTACAGCTGGTATGTAGCATCACTAGGCTTTAGTGTAGTTGCACTAGTTGTTGCTCCATAAATAGTGGTAAAAACTTGGCTAGCTACCTTTTCTCCTCATTCCTCTAGAATTCTTTCACTCATCTTCCATCACAACAAAAGAACAACAACTTATCAACCTCATGTAGTATAGCTTATCAGCAAATCAAATCCTATACACTGGTGCTCATGTAAAAATCTAAGGAATGGCTAAACCTAGGCTCTGATATAACTAAATGTAATACCCCTACCTGATTCCCTAAGAAACTCGATAGGACGTACAACTTCCAACCTGGTCACATGTCCTAAAATTTCTTCAGCCCATATTCTTTAACACTTATTGACTTATTTATTTCATAGATAGATTTTACCTAAATCTTTATCTTAAATTTTAGTCATTATTATTTAGGTTATATTAGACATAATAATAAATTTTATAGGTAATATTTGATTTTCAAAAAATTTGGACAACACAATGGCTACTTGAGTGATATTTCCTGAAAATGTATTTGTGAAAACACTTCAAATAAAATTCATTTTATTTTTGTCACCATTTAGACCCTTCTGGCGCTATAATATCATCATCATTATCATAGGTATCACAATCATCATATAGGGTCTTAGGCCCACAATCATTAGAACTTCAAAAAATAAAACCATTTTGATAAAAAGCCTTTATAATCCATAACTTTAAGATTAAAATTTATAGAGACTCATAACCTCTAAGTTAGCTAAGCCCAAAACTCATAGTATTTACATGAATGCCTACTAATCAACCCCAAAAATACAAAAAAAACACCATTGTCCTGTTGATATTGCTACATTACAAAAGCTATAAAGGCTATTCATCTACTTTCCTACTACCTGCACATCGAAACACTAAGTATAAAACTTAGTGGTGAATTTGATATAATAAAACATGTTATGTAAGCATAGATGCATTATTGAAGTCCATGCAATAAAATAATAATATTTTATTATCCAATCTCATTATTTAATATATCAGTGTCATACCATTATTCTATATGTTCATAAGTTCCATAATCAAAGATTGTCCTATTTCATTAAATTTCTTTTTATTATTTAGGCCCAGCTAGATAGATGACTCTTTAAGACACTAGATAAAAGGGAAATCTAAAGT
>CANXYI010414340.1:0-11415 GCA_948208565.1 Hura crepitans | reverse complement strand
TAAAAAAAAATTTTGACCAGTGATGATTAAGGGGAAAAATAAATAAGGAATTAATGCTTGAGTTCAGTCCTAGATATGTTATTTTCCCTCAAAATACTAGGTAGCTTTTATTGTATCTTGTATTTAAATACTTGATTTGTTAGTGACCCAAAGATCTCATATTTCCAGCATGATTGGGTCTGGGAATAAGATTATTTTTGGTACATATCATTCCTGGAATGATAGGATCAATTGACCATCAAGCATTTTTTTTTTTACTCATTTTGCTTGATACATCAAATAGTTGCCCATTTTAGGGGAAAATGATTATTTAGGTTAAACTAAAATCAGTAAACTGTATAAACTTATAAATCTGAGGACATATATATGGTATATTTTCTTAGTTTCATTAATTTGATTATTAAAAGCCTTAGATCATTTCTGACCAACCTCATACTTTATAAAATCATGCTGACATTTATAATGTATATAAGGATTAGTCTTTTTTATGACTCAAAACAAAAGAACATAGGCTGACTCCTTTGGATGTTCTGAAATCATAACTGAATTCAATAGATCCAAGAGGAAGTCATAGAAATATTAGAAAAAAAGTCTTACCATGCTTTAATGATCTTGCTTTTCTTTGTTGATGATTGCTAATTTTCTTGTATATTTGCTTTATCTCTGAGTTTCTATCTCTATGATTGTCACTGCTTGTGATTTTCCTTTTTTGTTTGCTTGCTCCTTTTTTGCTCTTTAATTTCTCTTACTACTTTTCTGATGCCTTAGCTTTTTCTATGTTTTTCACTCCAATTTTTCTGTCTCTGTGTTTCTATGTTTTTTCTTACCTGTCTTCTCTCTATTTCTTGTCTTCTTAAATGCACTCACTTATTGCTATTTATAACCATCCTTGCTCTCACCCTTTTTATTGTTACCAATAGTCCCTCTCACCACTATATATATTTTTTTATTTATAGTTATAGACTTTCCTGGAGTGGGCCTAGATTAGGCCAAGAGCTAGGCTAGGCTTGGTTGAAGGCTACTTGTGCATGTGGGCTATGCAGACTGCTAGGCTTAGGCTGGCCCAATAGTCTTTTCTTTTAATTTTTATTTATTTGTTATTATATTTTTTTTAATTTCCTTGTAATTAATTCAATTTTAGTTTAAGATTTTATTTTATTAATTTAATTTTAGTTTTGCTTTTGGGTTGTAATTAATTAAATTTTGTAGTTTAATTTTTTCCTTTTCTTTTTTTATTTTATTTTATTATTATTATTATTATTATTATTATTATTATTATTATTATTATTATTATTATTATTATTTTTAGGTAGTATTTGAAATTTTTATAATTTCTTTATAATTTATTTTTTCTTTATTATTGTAATTAATTTATTGTTAGTTAATTAATTTATCACTTGTCTTTTATTTATCATTTTTTTTGTGCTTTAAGAATAATACAATATGTTATGCTTGAATGAAGAAGGTCACATGATTAAATATACCATAACATTAAAAATCAGATCATGTGATGAAATTAAATTGATTACCAATAATATATTCATAGATCATATAAGATAACATCTATTATTTTATTATAAAATTTTATAAGTAATTTCTTTTCATAAGTAATTAACAAATAGCAATTATAAAGTAAATTAAACTTTTGCCTCTTTTTTTATGACAATACTTAGAATGATGAGGTTTTAACTTAAGTATTTATTAAGTAATAATTTATAAATTCCATATAAGCTCATCAGTAATATTATTAACACCCTAAGACTTTTACTAGTGAGTAGCACATAACCACTCACCCCTTAATTCATTTCCATTTTAGGATATACTTATTAAGGTCGGATGAAAATGGGTATCTACATCTAGTATAATGATTTGAAAAGTAGCCTAAAATAAGACCTGAACTTGAGCTAGAAAATGACTTGAAACGTGGCTCGTAATATGCCTAAAATATGTGCCTAAAAATGCTATTATGATGTGATTACATGAAGTGGCATGTATGTCTGTTGTTTGGCCCCTAAGTGGCCAAATTGATGTTGGCTTTAGGCCTGTGGAAAGTAATGAATGTATTGGTGAAAACTGCACTAAAAAAGGCAAAGAAATGGACCTAAAAAGGACTATCGCAAAATATGTAAATGACCTATAACTATCTAAATTGGCCATTATCTAAATCAAAAATTCACATATACAGTAAATAGATGATAAATAATGATTAAATGTATAATCAAAATAAGAATAATATAACTTAAATATTGGCTAACATAGGACCTAAAAATATAATTAGGAATTGACCAGGTACTGCCTTATTATGGTTATACCAAACTGGGCTAAAATTGAACTATGCTATAAAATTAATATTTGTTTGTTTTTCATTCTATAATATTATAAGAAGTTAATTAGTATAGAAATAAACATAAATTAAGGATATGGCTCGTTAGTTAGACACCTACTGGATTCGTTGACTGATCAACTTAGGGATTTTAGTAGCTGCTACACTATCTGATTTTAGGGCATGGCTAGTACAGCGGCCTAAGTCCATTTTAGGGTCACTGTACTAGTCTATTAGATAGACAATTATCTATTTTTGTACACTTGATGCTACTTAACTAATTATGCTGATACAGTGATATAGGTCCCGAAGGGCCACTGCATTAGTCTATTAGACAGACCAATCTACTAAATAAACCAAATTGTGACATCACTGATCGTCAAACAAGGCTAGTACTGCGGCCAAGGTCCTAGAGGGCCACAATACTAGTCTATTAGAGAAACCACATCATGTTATTTGCTCCTTCGATGTTATGACTTGATTAGGCTAGTGCAGCGGTCCAGATCCAAAATGTGGACCAATGCACTATTTTAGTTCCCTCTAGGTCCTGTGTATTGAAGTGTCTTCTATCTAGTTAGGCTTATTAATTTAAAGAAATAAATAACATACGACAATGATAATGGCATACATTATTGAATTTCCCAGATTTAGCATAATTAACCTAATAAATAACTAGTGCATGTGAAAAAAGGTATTTTGGTAATTTTGCATGTATAACATGTATTGACCTGATAATTTAAATGATTTAAATGTTATTATTTGAAATGGCTTAAATGCATGATTTAATTGATTTCTAAATGACTAAATAAATGACAAATTGCTATGTATAGGTGCAAAGGTATTTTGGTCATTTGACATAGATAATTTAACTGTTGGCTTAATAACCTGAATTAGATAATATTATTTTGGGTATGCATGAATGAACTATGTGATATGATTTAAATGCTTCAGTTCAACACTGAGTATATTTTATACTCAGTGTACCTATTTTGGTGCATAGGTAATTAGAATAAAGATACAACCTCGTAGTATGTGTATTAGAGGTTCAAAGGACAATTTTGACAAGGTTGTTATATTATTAGTGTACAGTTTTGCACTTAATGTACTTAAGTGGGAAAATAGGTGCCATGTGAATAAGGAACTAATAAGATGTATATATATAGAAATAGACCATGTGTTGTAATAAGTAAACTATCAAACTATGTGAATATGTGGTTTTGATTATTGAATAATTATGTTATGCGAGCCTGAGGCTCTAAACTTTTGATTGTCTGATTGTGACCTAAGGCCTATGTTGATGATCTGATAGAGAGATGATGCTTGGTTGATTTTTGGGTGACTAGAATGGTTTAGGAGATGAAATTAAAATGTATTGAAGTGTTTTTATAGGTTTTAAAATTTTTTTAGATAGTAACTGAGCAACCATTATGTTACCAAATTTTAGGAAATATCTTACTAGTGTTAAATTAACCGTTGATAGCTTAAATAAACTGGCATAAAATTAAGTTGAGCCTATAAAAAAAAAACCAAAACATAATTTGAAGTTAAGCTAAAGCAAATAATAGAAAATTGATAAAATTTAAACGAATGAACTAGAAGCACAATTTCAGGAAGGGTGACCTAGTGGGAAGTGCATTGCTTATTAGGTTTCTTCGGAAATCTAGTAAGAGGTGTCACATATATACACTTTAATAAAATGAAACATTTAAATAATTAAAATTATGTAGTGTATAATTTCTCCACTTTACATTATTTAATGTGTATAATCATTTTTATACTGCCCATATTTTTATGAGAACATGAAACCTATGGATAACAGGTTTATTGTGTATAATGGTCCTTATTTTGGACCTGAATGGCTGTTGAACTAATGTAGACCTATGCAGTGGCCCTATAGGACCTGAACAGCGATTGCACTTGCATAGAAATCTGATATAATATAAAATGTGTTTATGGTTAGACTATAAGGGGACCCATAACCAAAATCAATACCGAAGTGTCTAGCAACTACTATATATCCCTAGTTAACCAGTCAACCTATCTACCTCTAGGTTGTTACTCATACGAGTTATTTTATTTGTCAATAATTTTTATATCATTATCTCAACTTAAATGCTTCATTTCCATACTAATATTGTAACAATTTGATAAAACCAAGAAAATATTCTTGGCATTTAAACATAACATCATATCCCTTAATCATATATATATGTATATAAGCCTTGTAAAATCCTCATTTATGCTTCCATGCACGTTTTATGATTAAAGTGTTCATTTGTCTCAAAAGTAAGCACACACCTTAATTTTCGTGCTCATTTAAAACCATTATATCCACTCAAGATAATTTAACCATTTTAGACATGATATGTGCACACTCATAGTTCGAACATATTTCAAGTCACAATTTCATCATTTTTGCTACAATATAATCATGCTCATTTAAGTACATTTTATGACATATACTCTATAAATATCCAAATGGCCATTCGGCCACAAGTCATATTCACACACTTATATTTTTATTTGGTACAATATCATGTTAATCTATTTCATCTTATACTTATTAATTTATAATCCATCATTAGGTGCCATTATATGGTAATTTAAACCTATTCATCACATTACACACACATTTTTATACAAAAGGCATTTTGGCCATAACCATACAAACAAACACAACACAATTCCTTCATATATTATTAACTTATTATATCATATAATCTCCATATACAAATTAATATTCCATTTTCATAACAATTATTTATTTATACACATATATACAAATTTACAAACATTATGTATAAATTAAAGCATGCCATAAATGTAATAATTAGGTCGATTACACATACCTAGTATGCTCGAAATATCCTATGAGAATCCTCTAAACCTTCGCCTTACCCTTATTGCACTCACGCTCCATTTCAGCAACTACCCATTACAAATTCAATTTTAGAAAAACCATAAAAATTCATAAGATACTTGAAAAATTCAAACGACCACATTTTTTGACTCTCAGGCACCTACTTAACATGAGAAAATATCAATTTCTCAAAAAAATTACCTAATAGAAAAATGGGCTTTGACCCCTCAACCCAAAAACATGAAAAATAAATTATTTTTTCTATGAAAAAATTACTAAATATATGGTCTAGAACCTTTATAAACTTAATTATTGTAATTTATTTATGAAATAAAGCTTAGATTTGCTTGAATTAATGAAAAAAAAAGGGAAAAACATACCTTGAAGGTTGTCGGCAAAGTTGGGAGGAGAAGAAATATGTTACTTTGACCAAAAAGTCAAAGTTACAATGGTATTTATAGGGAAAAATTAATTAATTCTTTATTCCATCAAAAATTCATTTCTTCCACATTTTAAGTCCTTTTTTTTCATTCCACTTCCAAAAATTACATAAATTAAGTCTCTAAATACTGTAAAAATTGAGGTTCAAAAATCAATGAAAACTGAATTAAGATGTCAATTTTACACATCCCAAAAATTTTAAAAAATATACTTCCCAACCTCAAAAAATTTCGATTCTAGTTCCATTAGACTAAATGGAATTTTTGAGTATCATGTCATATAGTTTTTAGAATTTTTTGAGAAACTTTGAAAATTATTTTTAGTTCAAATTTGCCTTGGTCACTATTCACAAAATACTGCCAAAAACTTTTTCTTAGCATTTTTCACCGATCAAATTAACTCCGATTAATTTCAAACTTTGCTTAAAAATATTTTATGACTAATACTTTAATTCAGTAACTGTAGTGCACCCCAAACCATGAGAGTACTATTCATCCTAGGAAAAGTACTAATCATAAAATTGGAAATATTTGGGGCTGTTTCAAACATATACAAAATGATTACATCAATTTAGAACTCAATATATCATGGCTTACATGACCTAAAGGAATACTTGTTACCATAGGCTTAGCATTTATAACCGTCATGCATAAATGAAGTTCAAGGAGTTAGTATCATTAAAATGTCTATACGACATTCAAAAATGACCATAGACCATTTAGCCAACAAGCCATAAAGAGCAAAACATACATAGTATAAATACCTTAATAATAACATGTTTTTGTCATATACTTTACAAACCACCATACATACACTAACAACCATAATCATGCCATAAATTTTACTCATGCTTATGCTCATTCTAGTAGATTAATCATCCTAATATGGCACACAAGCATTTTGGGCTCCCTAAAAAGAGAAGCCAACACTTGCCAAACTCCCCTAAATATATAAAACACAAATCTCATATCATAGCATTTTGATAAGTCATCTTACATACCCTATTTAAACCACATATACATATACACAAGGCATACATGTTTTGGCCTCTATACCCTAACATCATTAACCAATCTTTTAGTTTACAAATCATTTAATAACTTATCATATTCCATCATACATATAAATACATGTTCATACATTAAATAAATAATACTTGCATTTATTACATAATCCTAAAACATTATTAACAAAAATCAAAACCATTTATTAATCACATATTAAGTTGGATTCAAGTACCAAAATATGTAATACACCATTACAAAGCCACTAGGCCTTCTTCTTTTGCTTTGAGCTCCTTAGTTTATCCAACTCTCCATATACAATTACAGGCTTATTTTAGAAAATCTATAATAAATCAAATATAGCTTAAAAAAAAAAAGACGATCACATAAATGTGTTTTTGGGCATTCATAGAGTCTAGGAAAAATATCAAAATGGAAAGAAAAGTCATAAATCTTTTGACACTTACCAAAATATCAAGATCAACATCTTCTAACTCTAATCACCGATTTAAAGCCCATGCATTATAAATATAAGAGTTTGTAGACCCCAGATCTATAAGTGCTAAAGTAAGTAAATCAAAGAGATAGAAAGTACCTGCTATAACATCTAGGGAGTCTATATCCTCTCTAGCCCTGATGGCATACTACTTTGCTAAAGCTATGCTTTTTGACTTACCTTTCTATTTGCCCTTAGCTTGATCTCCAGCATTCTTTTAATCTCTTTTTGGAGAATGATCAATAGGCTTAGTAGGATAATCTCTAAGGATGTGACCCTTAGAGCCATATCCCTAACACAACTCTAGTGTAGCACTCTAGCATATGCCCTTATGTCTTTTATTGCATAACTCACACTATGGCATATGACCACTAATAACTATAGATCTTAGAGCCCCTAATATTTAAATCCTTAATCAGGACTATGCTCTGGTTCCTCATCCTTACTTTTGAGTTTGTTCTTATTTCTAACTCTACTAATGCTTAGGTTTATCACTCTTTTATTTCTTATTAGCTAAGGACATCAAGCTATCTCTAGCCCTGTCTGAAAGACCTCTTCTTCTAATAACCTTCCTCCTTTTCATTTAGCTTATGAACTAACTCAATTAATTAGCATGTTATAACTATAGGAAAAAAAATATCTAATCTTCATAGGGAGAACTTAGAGCATAAAGTCATAGTTTAGCCCTATCTCAAACCTTTTGTAGTCCTCTTCTTTAATAACAACAACTACTTTAGCATACCTATTGACTCGAGCAAACCCTCTCTCATACTTGGAGATTGTTTCATGCCTCTACCTTAGGTCCATAAACTCTCTTCTCTTTTGATCCAGATAGTGCTCCATGAGATACTTCTTCTTCAACTCAAGGAGAAAGAACTCCCAAGTTAATTTTTCTGATGCCATATGCTCTGTAGTAGTCTCTCATCACTTAAAAGCTTCTACAGGAAACATAGATATGGCATAAGCTATATATTCCCCCTATGCAAATCTTAACTATGGCATAATCTGTAGTATATTATCCATCTAATATTCAACTTTACTAGATTTTTCCATTTTCTCTCCTTTAAAGAACTTAGCCCCATTCTTCAATAATCTCTCTAAATATATCCTTTAGATAATTTAGGGCTCTTACTATATTGGTGGAGGTTATAGGCAGGTTGTGCAGTAGCAACAGCAGTAGCAATAGTCACTTATCTAATTGATTCTAGCATCACTTCTAACCATAGAGGCTAATCTTAATGTCTATAGGCTACTTGCCTAGCCACACTTGTAAAACCTACTCAGCCCTAGCAATAGCTTGCCCTCAAAAATCAAAATATAACTGTCAACCTCCTCATCATTTTGTGATGTATTTCAACTCACGGCTAAATCTATAGGAAAAAGAAAAATAGAATATAAGCCTTCAATGTATTGTAATGTGATGTATACTTCCTAAATATTGAGGCACTTTTATGTAACCCATATATATTGAGGAATGCCTAAACCAGAGCTCTAATACCACTTCAAGTGACACACGTTACCCAATCCAATCATTGAACCTAAATAATGATAGGTACAGTTACTGATATCCAATTTGCTTAAAATGCCCATGTTTCAAGGCTCTTTGAATAGTGCCACTAGGTCCAAGAAGTGTCCTTAGGATGCCGAGTCACTTAAACATAGACCAAGGTAGTGACACTGGTTGGAAAACTTTAAGGGGCTTTAAAATGATGAAAAAGGAAAAATTTTAAAATTTAATAGAACTAATAATTTATTTCGGGTAGTAAGCTACTAATTGGGGTAATAAAATTTATCTAGGTCGGGGATGACTTGAGATGTACCTAGATGGACCCAAAAATATCATACCTTAAAGCTTTAAAATTCTACTAAGTGCATTGGTGAAAGAATTTTTGAATTCTGAGGTTATTAGTAAATTCTTATAATTTTTTAGGTTTGCACACAAATTGAGGCAATCTAAAAACTGCCCTATAGATGGAATTTGGTTGCAAAAATTTATGAGCATGTAGAGGGGATTAAAATATGATTTTTAAAATAAAAGGTGTAATTTTTTGCATTTTGTGTGAATTTTATTAAATTTTTGAAGTTTTGCCAAAAATTAGTCATTCCGAGATGGTTCTGGTTACTAGGGGCCTTACTTACACATTGCTAGATAGTGTAGGGCCCATGCTAAGTGGCAAAGTCACTTGAAAAGTGGACATTTCTACTAAATAAAAGAGGAGAATTTTCCTTTTTTCCCCATTGGAACCAATGCAACATAGAGGGAAAAAAAGGATTTTCTTCTCTTCCTTTAGCCATTTCTATAAGCTCTTAGTTTTTAAATTCATCTTAGGATGTTAGGCAAATTCCAAAAAATTAATAGAGGTATAAAGAGCTCTCATGAATTAATTAAAATTCACTAATCGTCCAGGGTCAGAAGCAGTCCAGTAAGTGAGTAAGGTGAGCTTCCATAGCTTTTCTTTAGATTTTCATGGTTTCTTTTAGCTAGAAATAATTCCTTATTGTGCCTAACATCTATGGGGATGTGAGTAACCTTTGTTTAAGGGCAATTAAGGCATAATATGGCTTGAAGAGCAAGGGAGAAGCTACTATAAGGGCTAGAAATAAAGGCTGAAAGGCTTTGGAATTATGGTTATCTCCTTCTTTTGTATTTAAAGGTATGTGAACTTCCACATTTATCACATGCCACCTATATTTCAATGGGTTAATGTTGGGACTTGAATATAGCAAAGTTAGCTAGATTACTTGTAGGGTGTGCCGAAGTGAAAGGGATGTTGAACATGTCTTGATTACATGATGAATGAATGTTCTTATGTTAATTTATTGAAAGGAAATAGGAATGATGTTTAAAGTCCATTTAGCCGAGAGTGTGCAAACTTTTGTGTGTGTGTTGGTATGATAGTTGAGAGCTAGTCTAAGGGCAACTAAAGGTATGGTATGGAAATTTAGGGATTTGGCATGTTATGAAGGAAATCATGAACATCCAAGGGTATTGGTATGTGGTTTAGGGGCAATTAATGGTGATTAAGGTACAAATAACATATGTGTGTGGTATAAGATGTGTGAAATAATGGCATAGTGTGCATTAAGATTAATTGATATACAAGTATATGGGAATTTTTAATATGGCTAAGGCATGTGTTAGATGTGAGTGATTCCAATTAGTATGAAAATGTAAGTATATATGCTTGTGGTATCACGATATAGCTTAGATATTAGCTTAATGGTGATACAAGTATATAGACATGTGAACAAGCTTGAATGTTGTGTAATTAGGCCTATACTTTAAGCATGATAATGACTTAGCACATAATTGGCTTGACTAGTATGTGTATATGTTGTAATCCATGACCTTATACACAATGGAAAATTAATAGCCATGGATCCCAATAATGAGATGATTTGTAAAAAAAAATATCAAAACATGTAGCAAAGAGAAAGGATTTAAAAGAATTTTACCATTTATCTTTAAAATCGATTCCATTAGATTTTTCTTCACATCGGGTTATTGCAAACCACAGTGTTCAAGTACGAAGCACCTCTAAGGTATCCACACCAAAATAGGGAGACAAAAACTCACAAAAAGAAGAATAAAAAAATCCAAAAGCTTGAGGATAGTGGAGGCAATCGGATTTTTCAGAAAGAAGGGAGCAAGCAGAAAACAAATTTTTTTTCGATGGCTCTTTTTTGTGCCTATTTTAAAATCCAACTTTAGTAGGGTTTTTATACCCTTTTAATTATTGTTCTAGGTTAATACTTATAGGCCCTTTTAACTTTTAAAGGCTGACCTAAGTTGGTCTTTTAATAAAATAAAATAAAGGCCCACAAGTGCTTTCTTCTTATGCTTATGTATTAGGCCCAAAATAGGGTAATTATCATCTTATCACAATTTGTTAGTAGTTTACTTAGAATAGGATTCCTAGTGAATTGTAACTTTTAGTCTTTTATTTAAATTTAAATTCTAATGAGATTAGATTTTTATTTTATATAAAATATATATTTTATCCTAATCTGATTAGATAAAGGTTATCTAAATGGACATAGATAATTATAAAATAAGAATTCCAATCCTAATCGATTTCCTAATTTAAATATAATTTGATTCTTACTAAACTTCTTCTTGTAATCTTCTAATAGGATAAGACTTCTACTATGATTAGAACTCTAATATGAATGGGATTAATGTAATTTAAATATTTAATGAGATTAAATAATTAAATTACATTATTAATTGTTAATTAGTTTAATAATTGATATTCCATGATTAGAAGAATGCATAGTTTGATCAGATAAA
>CANXYI010414289.1:0-10909 GCA_948208565.1 Hura crepitans | reverse complement strand
CTTTTCTTTTAACTCTAACATGCCAAAAATGCTTTAAGAGACACTTTGCATAACTTCTTTGAGAAACAAAATATCATTGATATAAATTTTTCCATTTTTAGACCAAGAAAACATCCCACCTCTCCTAAATTTTTCATTTAAAAATGAATAGATGAGTCATTCCTCAAATTAGAAATTTCTGGTTCATTTTCTTTATTTATTATCATATCATCAACATATAATAATATTAGAAGATAAACATTGGTTCTATTTTAATAAATAAACTAAAATATGAATAAAAAACTCTAAAACCACAAAAGACGAGATATTGAGCAACTTTACCATACCAAGCTCATAGAGTTTGCTTTAAGCCATAGAGTAATTTCTTCAACTAATAAATATGATTTGGAATTGCTTAAAGATAAAGCCAGAAGGTTGCTCTATAAATACTTCACAATCCAACTCTATGTAAAGAAATGCATTCCTTACGTTAAGTTGCCACAGTTTCCAACCTTTAAAAGTAGTAAGCGACATAATTGATCATACTGTCACCATTTTCATTATTGAGCTAAATGTCTGCTTATAGTCTAATCCATCGTTTTGGGAGAACCCATAAGCAACTAGACGAGCATTAAACCTGTCAATGGTACCATCAAAAATTTTTCGTCAAGTGAAAAACCCATTTGTAGGTAACCAATTCACATTTTTCTGGTTTGGGTACCAACTCTAATATTTCATTTTTGTCTAAAGCTTCAATTTCTTCTTACATTGCTTGCTCCTAATTTGGACAGCCCTTCACTTGCTCATAATTTATTGGTTCTTCTATAGTTAATGCTCTTGTGAAGAAGCACGAGGTCACATAACAATTATTGAGTTATACTTTATAATCTTTAAGGCAAGCTAGTTATTTTTTCTCCCTCAGCCTTATCATTATTGATTGCTCACCATCTTCTACTTTTGCCAGAATTTGAGTTTGAGATTTATTTTTTGCTTTTTTATTATGAGTTTCATGGACATTTACATCGGGAAATAGAAGCTCTAAATTATTTTGGTCATTACCAAGAGCAATGAACTTTTGAGTAGTAAATAGAGATGACACCTCATTAAATACCACATCTTTGGAACTAGTGAACTTCTTTATCTTTGGATCCATGCGCCTCCAACCTTGCCTACAAAAGTCATAACCAACAAATACACACTTCATTGCTTTTGAGTCAAGTTTGTTTCTATTAGATTTAGGAACATGAACATAACAAATAAAACCAAATAATAGAAAATAATTTACATTTGTTTTTTCACCATATAAAATCTCAAATAGAGATTTTTGTGTACCTGTCTAAAGAGGCAGCCTATTTATCACATGGCATATGCATTAAGCAATTTCTACCTAAAGCTCCCAAGGAAGATTCTTGTCATACAACCATGAAAAACAAATTGAAGCAAGAAACACAAGCTTCATTTTGAAACTCTAGTTTGCTGAGGAGTAGCTGAACAAGTCATTTGATAATGAATGCCCTTGTTATCATAGTATTGGAAGAAATCATCTAACATGTATTCCTCACCATCGTCACTTCAGAAACATTTTATCTTATTCTCAAGCTCTTTTTTAACATCATCTTTGAACTTCACAAAACTTGGATAATGCTTCACTATTTTCTTTAAAGAATTTCACCTAAATGAACCTCAAGTGATCATCCACCAGCACCATAACATAGTGATGCCTACTATAGCTTAGTGTTTTTATTGGTCCTATCAAGTTTGTATGAACCAATTAAAATATAGTGGTTCTTCGATTTGACAACCTTTTGAAAGAAAGGCGATGAAATTTTTCATATTGGCAATCTTGACAAATCACATCTTCATGAACATTATTCAAAGTTGGCATGCTATCTACCAATTTTTTTTAAAGAAATCTGTTATAACAATTGGTAGCCTACATGACCGAACCAAGTATGCCAAATTGCAATATTATCGATTTGGCTTGTTTTCTTAACATAGGCTTCATTTGCTAACACAATAAATAAAGAACCTTTCTTCTAACTAATAAAAATAACATCAATATATATTTCTTTCATATTATCAAGTACCTTCATATCCTTTGGGCCAAACAAGACATTTTCCAAAATTAGTAATTTGAGGAACTAAAACTAGATTTTTTTTTCAAACTTGGAACATGATAAACATCATGCAATTTGTGTGACACTCCTTACCCGATCCGCTCATGGGACCTGAATAAGGAATGACACATAATCGATATTCATCTTACTACTTATCCGGTTTACTTAAAATTCTTTTTTTCCTTTATCTTACTACATATCTTTTTATCATACTATATATAAAAGTACCAGTCTTAACAAAAACTTGCTTACATTTATACTATTAAAGATCATCGAGTTAAAAAATCGACAGCATAATAACTGTCAGGGGATATTAACCCAAATTGTAACCTATAATAAACACACTTCTAAAACATCCAAACATCTCATCTCAATACTATGATCCTTCCAATCCCTCCAATATATCATAATCACATCGAAGAAACATAGCATATAGTCAATACTTCTCAAATGTGCATAAACCAATAACTCATCAACTCACATATCAAACCACATAAATAAGGTATCTCGTAACATACATCATAAATCGGAACCAATAACTATGCATCATTATAAATCTTTATCGAAACCATTCTTAAAAGCTTACAACATCTTTTATACAACAATTGCCTAGATATCTTATTAGAAATACATATAAATATCATAATACATCTTTATCTAGAATCATACATCAATCCCTTAATCTTGCTTTGGACTCTTCATTTCCATCATCTGACTATAGATACTTTAGATCTGATAGCTTATAGAACTTACATATTGCAAACAACGATGCACTAAGCTTTACAGCTTAGCAGTGTATCTAATATAGTATGACACATATTAAGCATGAATATTATTCATGATAGATTCAATAGTTTAATTAAATATTATCCATATTGTGTACTTGACATGAAATCAATTACAACATCACATGTATTATAATATTCTTAAATCCTTGGAATATTTACATTTATATCATTCATCACGTATAAAATACTATAAAATAGAGTCATGTGTCATATGAAACTTTACAAAGAAAATAGTTAGCATTACCAACATAGGTGTATAGGCATAAGAAATCAAGACACTATCAAAATACTTAAAATCATAACATGGATAGCATACAATATGGGACATAAGCAAAAACCCATCATCCTTAATTATATACTTTAATCATAACCTCTCATACTATAATATCGTCATTCTTTTCTTATATTTCTTAAGTTCTTATCCACTTTATTTCGCTCATACATAAAAGACAACAAATCCAAATTGGATAACAGGGTACAATGCTCGAAGGCCACATATAATTATGCAATACCTAATCGTGGCTTACATGGTTGCACCTGTAAAATTGTGCAGTACCTAATCGCGGCTTACGCAGCTGCACCCATAAAATTGGCACCAAAATACCTTAGTAGTTGCTATCTCTCCCTAGTTAACTGGTCAAATTATCCAATCTAAGTTGTCATACTCTTATGGGCCGTTACCTTATTATGTTTCACATAATTACATATATTATGATAATTCATTCTTTATAACTCATATCATAATTCCATAAGATTTTAAGTGCATTCAAGCATCACCAAAAACATATATTAAGCCATTAGGCTTTACAACATGATAGATCAATAAACCAAGTCTTAGCCATCTCATATGCTCATTATCATTGCTTTTTGGTAGTAAAATAACATTCTCTTAGTCACATACTATGCATCATACCTACATGTCATTGATGACATGTCATTTCTTATTACTAGTGCCAATATCATTATGTTTAATTTATATATTTTAGCCATCTTAGCTTACATACTTTCACACAATCAATCTTAATTGAAGATACATATAGCAACATACATAGTCCCATAATTAATTACTCATCTTATAGCTTAACTTATGCCTATAACCAAATTATATGTCTTATTATTTAACATATGCCCATACCTAATGTCACAACATATCATGCCTTAAGAATTTTTAGACATGTTTATAGCATAACCATATTTTACTCCTCTTGATATTCATATGGCATCATCCATATCTTTTAATCTCATATGCTATAAATCTTCACTTGGATATATGAAGCATAATTAAGATGCATGTCCACTATCTTAATCAACATCACATAGTTAACTTAAGAATTAACATACTTTCTTGCACACATAAAGTAAACTTTTTCATTCACACATTGTAGGTTTTATTACCACTCACATGAGTTCAACATTAATACATATTTATGGCATAATAAATGTCAAGGATTAATATACCCACAAGGTTATCCATTTGGCCTCATTAGGTTTGAAACACTAAAGAAATTTCCATACTAAAACACATGAATTTATACATCAAAATAACCTTATTATAAAATTATGCCAAAACATAGGCTCAAAGGACCAAACAATATCATCTCATATCTCCTAGACCATTCGGTCATTATACCTATAAGCATATCCATCCTCATATAAACATTCCATATCATACATGAATTCCATATTCATCACTTATCCATTTATACTTCTAGCTCATTTCACAATTTAACAATTAACAATTTATCTGATAACAAACTTTAATCTTATTACTTAACATATGCCCATCACACATCTTAAGTCTTATTACTTAACCACACACAATTTAACCAAAATCATATCTTCAACATAACACCATACATCATTTTACATACATAAGACATTATATGTTATTTATCTAACAAACATTATACCACGTGGACATAACTTAGTAAACAACAAGCTAAAAAGCATAAAAGTCATTCGGCCAACACCGATATAACACATTCCTATTTTTATTTTTATCCAATTCACATCACATAAACACACATCAATCACATTTCATTAATTAAACCAACTTCCATATCAATTTACATCAATTCTTATTTATTTTACACGTTAATACCACATTTTAACTCACATATAATTTAAATTTAGGCATATTATGTTGGATACATTTACCACACTTACTTTAAAATATCCTTTAAAGCTTTAATTAGCCTCATTTAGCAAAACCCCCTTGACTCTCTCATGCTTCTCTTCGAATATAATCCTTCTCATAACTTAAAAAATCATAAAAATTTAAATATGCTTCTATAAATCAAATTAGCCATAAATATCTCTTCTTGGGCACTTAAGGAACCTTAAAAAAATATAAGATCATACAAAAATCTATCCTCAAATTTTGTAGTTACTATTCATCATTATTATTCAAAAATTCATATAAATTCAAACACACATCCAAATCAAAATTCAAATTTATATATCTTGTTTTGGGACCCTAAAACACCCCAAAAAAATATTAAAACTCAAAAATCAACTTTTGCCTTCAACTTAGTTACTATTCATCAAGGCAAACATTCTCTGAATTTCTTCAAATTCGTCCACAAAAATGATCATTCTACCCATAATCAAGCTTTAGGAATTGTTTAGATGAATTTTGGTTAAAGAAAGAATGAATTTTCATGGTGAATCAAAACTTGAAACATTAAAAATGGTGGAGGAGAAATGGGTCTCATAGTGCCTGCCTTTTGAAGAAGAAAGTGACTGATTTTTTTGCTATATCTGGGTCTATCTTAAGCCTTATATACCTTCCCAATCAAGGGCTAAGATTAAATCAATTTAAATCCAAAGGCCCATATTTATTTGGCCTAAAATTCCTTCTTTTATGGCCTATAAATATAATTCTTCAACTCCTTCCTTCAATTAATATTTATTAAGGTCCCAAAAATTCACTTATAACAATGTCCGAAGGTCCGTAAAAATTCCACGCTTAGAAACTAAGGAAAATCGATTAAATTCGATATTTTAAACTTTACTTGATTTTTATAAAATATTTTTTGATATTTAAAAATTTCAACAATCATACCATTATATTCCATAAAATATTTAAGCCTTAGGATGTGGCATTTCTAGGTCCATTTGAGCATAAACGAAATATTTTTTCGTTCAGCTTTAACTATGTTATTATTCATGATACATTTTCGTAAAAACTTAACTTCTATTTTTGACCTCCTTAATGACCTTATTTTCATTCCAAATTTTGCTAAAAAATCTCTAATAATTAATACTATCATCCTATAACATTAGTACATTTCGGGTCTCGGGAGGTACTATTCACTTGGTACTATTCACGTATATGCTCGTTATCTCTCGATTTTCATTCGAATGTTCTTTGTTCTTCACCAAACTATAAACATATACTATTTGCAACATATATCCATGATCAGTAAGGTAAAGGACACTATTCTCATACCAAAATCACTATTCATGATTCGAGATTTACTATTCATAATCTTATTCATTATCATTCGTTTGACTTACAAACGTTCTTATATCCATACCAAATTTCACACATAACATATTTATATATCTTAATCTCTTAATTAGTTAGAAAATATTGTACATTTCTTAAGAATCACTATTCATGATCCCGAGATATACTATTCACGAATCTCAGGATTTATCAGGGTGTTACAATTTGATACTTCTTGTACTTATATCATCAGTGAAATTGATTATCACAACACCTTCTCTTGCTACTAGATGACTTGAGTTATCTGTAGTGATAATAACTTAACCTCCATGATGTTCATGCATCTTTAAGAATAAAGTTTAATTTTTGGTTACATGGTGAGAACAACCTGAATCAATAATCCACTCTCCCTTCTTGTTGTAAGCATAATTGACAAAAGCATGGGCTGACTTTTTTTCAAGAGCCTCAACAGTAAAATAATGCTCCTATTTGAGTTGATCATCTTCTTTACTTATACATGCGAAATTGGCTTTAGCAATCTTCATCCCGTAATTTTTCTTGATATGCTTGATATTCCTGCATTTGCAACATGTGACAAGCTTTAAACTTTATGAATTGCCACCTTTTTCTGCACTTGACTCTTCTTCTTTATTCTTATTCGATGACGATTTCTTTTTTGTTTTCTTGTTTGTTCTTTCCCTTAGAAAAGAGAACGTTATTGGATTTAAAACTCTTAGTCATCCGTTTCACTAAAGCTTCTTGATTAAGTAGCAAATTTTCTAACTTTTCGATAGAAGGCTATGTCGAGTACCCTTGAATAAAAGTGACAAAATGTTTATACTCCTTCAAGCTGCGAACAAGATAGCAATGTAGACAAGCTTCACTAATTTTTTCATTTGTGCCTATCTCTAAAACTTCAGCACAAATACTTTTAACTTGTAAAAATTATTTCAAAATTGACATACCTCACTACATTAACATTGCCAACTTATTATTCTTCTTGGTAAATAACCTTTCGACCATTTCCCAAACTGCCTTCAAAGAATGAACATCATGAACATGCTCAATAAACTTTTTGCTAATAGATGCCTTCAAAGCAAAGAGTCTTCGCAATTTGATCTTTCACTTCCTTCGTGATTCGATATTCTCAAAAACATTAGGAGGAATTGCATCTGCACCAACAACTAATTCCCATAAGTCCTAACATTGAAGGTATGCCTTCATACACATCCTACAATACTTGTAATTATTGCCTATAAGCTTAATTATTTCATTTTTAATATTTCCTTCATTTGAAAACCTTTAGTGCAGTCAACAACAACTTCCCTTTCACACTATCAAACTTCTCCAACAAAATAAGTTTGATAAACAAGAACAACAACTGGGCTCTAATACCATAAAATAGAAAAAAATAGAGGAAATTTGCAGAGTTTGGAGAAAACATAAGAGAATATTTTATTTCTATTTCAAGAACTTAAAAAATTACATCAGATGCAAGCCATATTAAATAACTAAAGAATAAGTAATGTTGAACTAATAAAAATTAACAACTACTTACAAAAATATCTCACTAAGTCTACAATTGATAAACCATAACATGATTCCATGTTCCCAAAAAATAATACTGATTTATTTGATAAGAAAAACAAAAGACAATTTGAAACAAATAAACAACCATAGGAACATGATCCATTTCTAAGACCAAAATGTGCCATCAAAGTGTAGGAAGTTGTACTAATTTTTGACACTTGCTACCAAGCTCTTTGTGTTAGCAATCATGATATTTAATTATCTATTTTTTATGGGGATCAAAGATCTAATAAGCGCAGATTGCATTTATGTAGTTAAATGAATTTATATAAGTCGAAAGATGTAAGTAGGTTAGGCTTTTGAGTCTTTAATTGTTTTAATTTAGCTATGTTTGCAAAATAAAGTTAGAGGTTGTATTTTTCCATGAGTGATTTCCTTTAGGCTTTAATTGGTTCCATGGCAAGCTATACTTGAAGTTATTAGCAAGGAGGGAAATTTTAAAGGTTGGTATTTGATGGCAAATTAGTGACAGGTTGAGTGTTTTTAATTCGATTAATTTAATTAATTTTTTAAAGTGAGTTTGATCTATTAACTTTGATTGATTTGTAAATTGAAATTATTAAATACCCATTCTTATGAGTTGCTTTTTGCTTTTTAAAATTAATAGAGGAATCATATTGCAAGTTTATAATAGAAAATTTAGTGGACACAGTGGATTTTAGGAATGATCTTGGTGTTTTTTTAAAGGACTACTACTTCTTTAAGTAGTATTTTAATTCGTGTCACAGGCAATTTACTCCTCAATCTAATAATATGTTGGCCCATTCTAGAGTTAATTTCACTCAAGGTCATTAAACTTATAGCCTAGTAATGAGCCAATGACAGAAAAAAGTTTTGTAACAAAAAAATGAGTGAACCTTAGAAACATCAGAGAAAAGTCACCCTAGCACCTGAGCAATGTTACCGTAAGTTAAGTGATGATAGGAATGCTGACATAAGGTAAGTGATGACAGGTGGGTTAACATATAAGCGGCTGACTCATAAAATGTGGCCACATCAGCCTTACACATGGAATAAAAAAACACTAACACTACGGCGACACACATAAAGGGCTCCTCTATACATGCCAAACATCTATAAATAGAAAACTTAATCTTTTTTCTTTGCATCTTTAGATAAGAAAGGTGATTAGATTTTCTCATTTCTTTCAACAACAAGATCCCTCTACATCTCACACTCTCTCTTATTCTTTGTCTCTATCAGCTGATACAAAGAAATGTGAAGAGGGGTTACTTATCTATTATTTTAGTGAGTGGGCAAAATTGGAGGGAAGTAGAAATTAGGGAATTTAAAGATTTATTAAATCTGTTTTGGGTTGTTAGGAAAGTTTAAAGAAGCAGTGAAAGTAAAATAGAGTGAAAGTGAAAGAAAGCTACGGTTATAAGTAGAGAGTGATGGACTACCCTGTGTATACATATAGAGAAAACGGTCTACTGTATGGTAAAGATAAAATATTCTTCTCCTTTTTACAATTAAATATTCTTATTTTTGTCTGTATTCAATTATAATACTTCAAAAATTCAGGTTATGGCCATAAATTAGTGATAAAAGTATAGGCTTTCTTGTCAAATGGTTCCCCATGTGTTTGATAGTGAAATATTATAATAATCTTGTATAGTATTGCTGGTAGGAGATTAAGGATTTAGTGATTATTTAGGGTTAGTGTAATGTGAAACTGATTATGTTTTATTTATTGATAAAGGTTAGTATTCATGTGTATTGATTTGTAAAATTGTGAAGTAATTAGTAATTTAAGTTTGATGCTTCTGTCAGGGTGTAAAAGCCTAGAGAAAATGTTTATTAACATAATAAGTAATAAAATTGTATTTGTTATTTCAGAATAAAGAAGTGATTATTTTAGTGTGATATTACATTGAACATGATGGATATGAATCTGGTGAGGTATCATACTTCGACTAGTGTAAGGCAGATGGTTTAAGCTTGCAAATGATTGACAAGTTTTCATAACGGGTAGGAGGGGATGGAATTATGAGGTTTTATTACAGAGTACTTGGCAAAGAATTGAAAGAGGGCTTATAACCTCTTGACAAGAAATTTGAGATTTTTGAAATGAGTTTACATGTCGATAAGACAAGAGAAGTTAAGATTTATGTGAAGCACTTATGGGATGATAAGGATAATAAAGTTGCAAATTTTCCTCATAGACATTGTATATTGATGTCTAATAAAAATAAAGAGGAAAAGACTCGATATTTTAGAAAATTATGCGAGGAATTTGAGTGCAAACCATTTGACTACAATACCCAGTTGAAAGCCTATAGACAAGTTGGTTACAATGAAGTAGCAAGAAGAGTGGTTGACATGGGAGATTTTGTGAAGAAATTGCTTTAGAATGCAACTTAAAAGATATTGGGCAATTAAATAAAGCACATTCTAATTTTGTTAGAATGAATGTAAATGATGATATTTCCAATGGTGATGAAGAAGAGTCAAATTATGAAGGAGACAATGATGATGACAATGGAGATGTAAATGATGGAGAAAATGATGTTGGATATCAAATAGTGGTGAAGTTGTAACGTCCCAAAAATTTGGGTAATTATGAATAGTATTTTTTCGGAATGAATAGTATTCTCGAGACTTCGGGATATGTGAAAGTTACCTAGAGAAAATATTATTTATAAAATAATATTTGGTAAAGTTCGAAGTCAATCAGAAGTCGTTGGGGTGGTTAAAGATACTAAGAAAGATTTTACGGCAATGTCTTGGGAATAGTGACCAAGATAAAGCTGAACCATAAAATAATTTAAAAGTTGCTCAAAAAATTATAAAAATATTACGACTTAATACTCAAAATTCCAATGGCTCAAAAATCGAAATTTTTCGATATCGGAAAGTAATTTTTGTAGAAATTGGATGACTTGAAAATAATGTAATAAATTCAATTTATTGAGTTTTGAGCCCAAATTTTGAGGATAACTAGAAAATAATAAAATTTAATTTTTGGCACAAAAATGACAATT
>CANXYI010414238.1:0-10616 GCA_948208565.1 Hura crepitans | reverse complement strand
GTTTATGATGTATGATCCAAGTAGTATGATGAATGAATGTATGGAGACAATTCCTACATGTGCTTAAGTATGTGTTATATATGCCTAGTTGATAAGAAGAACTTTCACTTATGTTAATTGTGCATGGTGTGACATACATGTAATGTGTTATGATGCATAACTTCTTACAATATGTATGTCTTCAATACAATATGATGCATGTTGTGCACATTTACAATAAATGTAATGAGCAAGTGTGATGCATGTTTATGCCTGATTGACAAAAAGGATGATGATATATATGTTATTGATATATATATATATGTGCATGATTGACCATTGTAATGTAGATGTATGTGGATGGTAGGTGATTTTATAGTATGTCCTAGATAAAAGTGCATGAGCATCAAATAAGGGTGATGTAATAAAGTTCTTTAAGATAGAAAGCATATATGCAACTTGATATGCGATATGTGTAATGTACCTAATGCTAAAATGTGTATATGAATCAATGAGGGTCTACTTGATTCATACATGGATATATATATGAGTGAAATACATAGACGAGGAGTTAGTGGTCCTAAATATATGTATATGTGACTCCTATATGAGATGGCATTACGTATAATAGTTTTACAAACAATTAATGTGATGCATGATTATTATACAACATATGATGTATATTGATGCATGGTAAACTAATGCTTAAAAAAATTGTATGTTATAGATAATATGAGAATCTATCCTAATGTATGATTCTATAAAGATAAGCGATTCTTACATGGTAGTGTGAATGACATCTAGATACAAACTTAAAATGCATGAAATGAAGATGCATGACAACTTATATATAATGATACATGATAAGAATTATATCGTGTTATGGGATGCATATATACATTATTCACTAGATGTTGATGTATGAGATGGATTTTTATGTGGCCTGATGCATGATGGATACAAGATTCACTAAGATGATGGTAATGTGTGATGATATATGTCAAAATATGTTGTATCTATGCCTAAAAGGCTATGTATACTTGATGGACGTATGAGTGAACATAGGAAAATCTATGTGACATATGTTAATACATGTATGCATGGCATTAATATAGTTCCTAATTCTAGGTATAGAGGTATATGCTATGTATGGACAAAAAGTTACTTATACATGTATGTATATGTATATGTGTGCAAATTGATGTAGTTATATATGGGTGAGAATGATAGGGTTTTACAATGATATGGGTTTACAATGTTATATGGGTGTATGAAAATAAGAAAAAAAAATACACTTTAGCAAATACAAAGTCAAACACATGGATGAACCTCCCAACCTCATCACTTTCCACACATAAGGTCAATATAATCTTTCCTAGAAAGGTTTATCTATAGGACATCAAGGGTCCTAATAGATTTGAATAATGAATAACAGATAACTAAACATTATTTCTCTCATACTTAAAAGAATGCATGCAAGATATTTAGCCCACATATGTTGGATATGTTCAATCAAACAAAAATGTAGCCTATTCTAGTTAAAAGGCCTAATGGGTTCAACAACATTTAAGGATGATTAAACCATATTTCATAGATGTAGGACCACATAGCACACAATATAGCATTAACTAGGAAACCTAGGTGAAGTTGTTATTGGTCATTTCATAGGTTCATGGTAAGGTCACGCAAGTTATGGTCATCCAAGCATGGTCCCTCCACAATGAGTCTATCTTGTCATAAGCATACGATCGATTGGTTCACCATTTAATATACCTTATAGGTACAAAGTTTAGATTTGATATAGCCTCAAACAATCCTTAAATTGAATGAAAATAGGTTCATGCTTTGAAATGACATTAAGGTAAAAAACGATGCCTAACTTACTCTAAGGCTCTAGCATGTAATGTAGTTTCAAAAAAAGATAATATTATAAATTCAAAACACAAAATTTTGTATTAATTTGAGGTATTTTCAGAGTATGGTCTCATGATGTCCCCAATGGAGTCACCATTATTTGTATCCTTTCCTTTCTAAGGTCGATCAAACTAAAATGGACAAAGACTCAACCTAAATCTTGCCTTTCAAGTCCCGAAAGATGAGAAGGAAATTAAAGGAATCTTAAGTCATTCCTATTCGATTAGCCTAGAAAGAGTGAGTTGGGCACCACAAGGTAAGAGTTGCCATCAAAACGAAGTCAGAAAATACCTTGTAGGGCCAAAACTAGAGTGGTTCAGAACCCTAATCTTATTTATACGTCAAGTTAATATGGAATTTTGGATTAGATTTATAATTTTATCCTTTTTCTCAAGCAAGTTTTAAAATTAAAATAAAGCATCCAATCACATAAAAGAAATAATAAAACATACACATTTACAAACACAAAAGAAATGAAATTAAATAATGTCATACATCAAATTAGGTAATTAATTCTCTTTGAGAACGTTAATTCTCACATACCAATTTATAAAAACAAATTTTATCGTTGTGACTTTTATTAAAGAAAAATCAAAACCTATTTTATTAGGAAAACACCAATTGATGAGGTATAAAATAATTTTGTTAGTTTTTATAACATGTAAAAATTGTTTTCTACCTATCATAACATTCATAAAAAGCACAAAGAAATAATATGAATAAAATAAATTACATTATAATTACCTAAAATACATTCTAACCAAAAAAGGAAATAAAAATTACATGAAAATTACCTAAAATACATTCTAGCCTAAAAATAAAAAATAAATAAATAATAAAGAAAATAATTAGAAACTAATGGGAATAAAGAGAATAAAAATAATAAGAAGTAAAAATAAAGGAATAATAAAGAGTTACTTCACCGGTTGTTTGATAAAAGGGTGAAAAGAATGGTCAATTAAACTCTTAAAAGATCAAATAACTCGCACAACAATAAAATAAAATATTAGTATAAATAATGGAACAAAAAAATAAATAAAATAATAAAAAAATATGAAATAAATAATTAAATAAATAAAACACTACAACATTAATAAAACACATGTAATAAGTTATCAGATCTAACTGGTAGATGGATAAGAGAAATAAAATAAAGTCAGCCACCTAACTGGTAGATTGATGAAAAAGAGAAAGGAATGAAAAAGAAGAAAAGTTAGTCGACCCACCGTGTACAATTGCCTTCAATTCTTGATCTTCAGTTAAGTCAATAAAAAAATATTCAAAACAATTTTGAAATCAATTAAAAACCATTAGAATTAATAAAAATAGCATTGAAAACCTTTTTTTAAAATTTTTTTCAATGTCTGCTTATTGAAAAAATTCAACCCCTTAGATTAACATGAGGTTCGCCTTTTATACATAATTGGCAAATGATCATTTTAGGGCAGGTGAAAATGAGCACTTGCTAAAAAATGATTGTTTACATAAGTCAAATGGCCATTTGCTTGAAAAGAAGTCTTACCTAGATTCTACCTCTTTGGCAAAATGATGCCATTTTTTGGAGGTAAAACTTCTAAAAGGGCCATTTTACACTTTGAAATGGCCATTTTGGGAAAACACAAAATGGCCATTTTAGGGGCAAAATGATGGTGTTTTACCCCTAACAACCCAAAGCTTACAAAACTCATTTTAATGTAGTTTTTTCAATTTAAAAATGTTTTTCCTTTTTTAAATGCTCCATACCACAGGGGTTTCGCGCACTACAAACACCTTCTTTTCTTGCAATTTGAGTTACATTGCGAGCTTTTTAGCTCGAGTGAAGTCTTATGATCAAAAGTTAACTATAATCTTAAAACCTTTAATGAAGAGATCTTTAAATCAGATGTTAACATTCCTATTTATCAAAACTTTTGTCCTTTCTTCATCATTAGGCAATCCAAACACAAGAACCCCAGAAACCTAGTGTCTATAGTTACTATGTGATTTCATAATTATAACATACATGCATAACTATGGCCTACCCCAACATCTTACACATGAAAACATGGTTCTTATCAATTTCAAGTTCATTTCCAGCCCATATTAGATCATCATGATGATATTTTGTAGAAAGCACATATATACATCATCTCTATAATAATCAAGCAAATCATGCTTTAACAATCTATACTAGGTTATTATGTCTTAACACTTTCTTTTGTTACTTCCCATTATCATATGAACATAGGTTCCATTTCTTTGACCATACTTAAAAGACATGTGCTTGAAATTCGATAATAGGACTATCTAGACTATAAAGGCTATACTAGGCTATAGAGGCCATAATTTAGAACTTAAGGTCATAATCTTAACCCGAAGGTCATGATCTAGTATCGAAGTACCCAGGTAGCTACTATCTATCCCTAGTTGACTAGCCAACCTATCCACACTAGGTTGTCTAACCATATAAGGCATCACTATAGCTTATTTAGTTTCACATACTTAAAGTAGCTTTAAAAGTTTTACAATGTTATTTGGCGAACAAATGACCAAATAGGGGTCACTAATATTCTTTAGTCATTTTGTTCATTTCAATATCATGTCTCATGCATTACAAGAAACCAACACATTAGATCACAATCTCACCATGATTAATTTCTAAAGATTATTTTAGTGGTTGCTCTAAGCTCCCACTTATCTTATCTATTCTAATGGTTGTTCTAGGCTTCCACTAATCTTAACATTAGGACATTTAGCCATGATCATACTATGTTTACCATAATGCTTTTCATGCCTCAAAATTAGTTATGTTATGTAGCATTTCATCTTATTCATGCACATTCGCACATTCACACATTCACATCATTGTCCTACTAATTCTATGACATATATCAGTTTCATAATTCATTCTAGATAATGCCATGACATGCTACATTATATGTTTTAATTATACACATAATACTTTAATATCATGCTTCATTTCATGCCTATACTCTTATCTAACTTTCATAAAAATTTCATACTTGTATCATTTTCATGCCAACATTACCATTTTCACAATTTATAGATTACATGTATAAATTTAATGATTTTAACTTGTAATTAGATACTACCACATAAATACACATCATATGAGTTAAAGAAGACATACTGTATCTCATTAGGCCATGAAAATTCTTTTATACACACATCACTTCCTTCATCATATACATATTAAGAGCCTGTATTTCATAAGTCATGCTTCACATACATCTTAAGAGACTTATTTGTATCATCATTTCATCATTATATTTTTCATGAAATCACTATTCATTTCCATATCCACGTCTTAGGCTATTTGATCTTATACTATCAATTAGAAAGATTTTATTCTTCTTATAGGACTATTTGACCTAGAATACTTATATCATGACAAATTTTCACTTTCCACTTTAAAAACACATAACAAACATACTTTACAATAATTCATACATTATCTACTTTGATCAAGCTAATATTATTCTCATATAGCATACTTATCATATCACCCATCAAAATTCATAACTCTCACATGCTTATGTCACTTTTCATAGATTAAATACACCATATACACATAAAATTCAAGCCCTACCTTACTTTTAACATAATCATCTCATACTTTCTCATTATATCAATTACCTTTATTATTATTTTAAACTTTTTTCCATTAATATGTAGAATGTGGAATTATTATTTCACAACCCTATTTACTCATTTTTAAACCTTGAATGGTTCGAACATCATATGTTTTCATTATCATGTATATATATTTCATACTATTTCTATGAAAGTACTTCCATTTTATACTCATATAGGCATATTGCAAAATTCATAAGTCAATGCTCACAACATACAGTACTATTCAAAATCTCGCCCACTTAACCATACCCCATTAAACTCTATCCATTAATTTCTTCCATTAACATTTCATCTACACTAGTATACTTATATTCTAACTTTCTTTAACATGATTGATAAACTCCAAATAACATACACAGTTACTACATAATGCGAAACTCACACTTTTTAAGCATAAGGTCCCTTACTTTAAATTATAATGCACATTATTCTATTTGTAACTTACACACTCAATTATGTTATTTCAAATGATGTAATTCATCTAACCATGCCATATACTACATTCAACCTTAAACACACATACTCACATAGTTTGGCCAATAAATATGAACATTATAGGATAGATTATTCATGCATTAAGTTCCTTTAATTGATTTACATGTTAACATAAAATTGTTGCACAAACTCACACATAAACTAGAATTTATACTGAACCATAATATGCATATACACATATTTAGACATAATTTGGCCAACTTCTTAGGCACACACATACCATCTCAATTCAATCATTTAGCCTATGTTAAACATTCTTATAGCATTGTTAAACTATCAATTAATCATACATCTCATTTTTCATTAATATGCATTCATATTCTACATTTAATACACTAAATATACACACTTTAATTACTTAAAATCACATATCAAGGTATTAAATTATTGGATACACATACCATTAAGCTTAAAAGCTTCCTCATGGCCTCACTTGCTCTTTTTCCTTGTTTTTTTTATTTCTTTCCCCAACTCATATAATAGATACATGCATCAAAAAATCCATAAAAAATTCCATAAACTTTCAATCAATAAAATAACCTTAGAAAATCTTTATTTATCCTAACACATCTTAGAAAAATATAAAAACTTGGAATGAATCACTTACTTAAATAGATGTTAGTATTCACCTAAGAGTAAAACCTCAAAATTCTTAAAATTTCTTCCTTATTTTTTGGATTTCTCTCATCAAAAGTGCTTGATTGGACCCTTACATGTGTTTAAAAGGGTTTAATAATGGTCTTAGGGAAGGAAAGTAAGATAACAATGGAGGAAAATCATTCCTCTATGTTGTCAACTTCACCAAGAGAAAAAAGAAGAATGAGCTTTTTCTATGACCATTTTTGTTGACGATATATATATAAAACCCATAATCCAAGGGCTAAGATTAGAATTGTTAAAAATCTAATGGTCCTTATTTCCTAAGTTTCATCTCTTTCTTTTAAAAAATTTCTTTCCTCTTTTCTGAGCCTTAATTTGAATTTTTAGAGTCTCATAAAATAACTTAAATTGATTTTACAAGGTTTAAATATATCGTACTCAAAAACCCTAAAAATCTATTTAAAATCAATACTTTAATCTTTGTTTCATTTTTATAAAATATTTCTTGATGTTTAGGAATTCCAACTCCACTCCTATCATGCTCTTTAAAATATTTGACGCTTAGGATGAGGCATTCCTAGGTCCATTCAAGTAAAAATAAAACATTTTACAATTCAACTTTAATTGCATTACTATTCATAGTACAATGCCATAAAAAATTCTATTTTAACCATTTTAATGACTTCATTTCCATTTTAAACTTTGCCTAAAATTATATCTTAATTATTGCTTTCATCCTATAACATTAGTGTAACCTAGGTCTTGGGAAGTGTTATTCACCTTCGAAAACACTATTCATAAGTATTATTATTAGTTGTTAACTATCTGAATGTCTTTAATTTTATGCCAAACTACACTCGCAACATGTTTATGACTTGTACTTTTGATTAGTTAAAAAACCATAATTATATCTTAAAAGTCACTATTCATAACCCTAAGATTTACTATTCATGATCCTAAAACTTTTGGGTGTTATAAACATTTATTGCCAAGAGTATATTTATGCCTTTATGTGAGCATTATAGTAAAAGACATGGGGTAGATGTTAGAGGATGAAACTTAAAGCCTACTATAGATATGGTTCCAAGGATCAATTTCTTAGAGATTGTTCTAAAAGATGAATAACTTCTTCTCAATTTTAGGCATTATCCCCAGCTACTTTGAAAGGATAGAAATATTATAAAGGGGATAGAATTGAGGGAAGTTAAAGGGCTAGATTAGAGATTGTGGATAGAGCTAAGCCATGAGCACTAGCAAGATAGTGTATGATTAGGGCAAGAGAGGAGACTAACCCACTAGATGTCATAGTTGGTACCTTCTACATCTTTGATATGCCTACTATAGCATTGATAGATTTAGGTTCCACACATTCCTATATATGCACAGTGCGAGCACATGATTAGGGATTAAAGGTAGACTTTTTAGATATTGATATCATGGTTAGCAATCCTATAGGGCAAAGCATGATAATGAACAAAATTTATAGACAATATTCTTTGCTAGACCAAAGATATGAGTTTTTTGTTGATCTTATTAAGTTAACCTTCAATGAGTTTGATATCATCTTAGACATAGAATTGTTGTCCAAGCACTATGCCTTAGTTGATTACAAGAAGAAGTGAATTACCCTTATAGGAAAGAAATCATAGTTATGGGTGAGAGAAGTAAATTCTCAACTAATGTTATCTCTGCCACAGTAGTGAAGAGATTAATTGGAAAAGGGTGTGAAAACTATATTGCCAATGTGATAGATGCAAAAGGAGAATAGCCAAATTCCTCTTGTATTAGAATTCCCTAATGCTTTCCTTAATGAGTTACTTAGTTTAACACCTAAACAAGAACTTAAGTTTGGGATTAAAGTTTATCTTAGCATAGCACTAATTTTTGTAGCACCATACTGGATGGCTACCATGGAATTAAAAGAGTTGAAAATTTAGCTACAAGAGTTACTAGACAAGGGCTTCATCAAACTTAATATATCTCCTTAGGGAGCTCCAGTGCTATTTGCGAAGAAGAAAGATAGATAATTGAGATTATGTGTGGATTATAGATAGTTGAATAAGGTCACGGTTAAGAATAAATATTCTTTATCTCATATTAATGACTTGTTTGATCAACTAAGAGGAGTTAAAGTATTCTCTAAGATTAACTTGAGATCAGGGTACTACCAATTAAGAGTGAAGGAAGTGAATGTACCTAAAATTGCTTTTAGGACTCGATACGGGCACTATGTGTAATGCTTGAAAATCTTGAGATTGTGAATAGTGAATTTTAAGGTCATAAGTAGTGACTCTCAAGACTTGAATAATTTTTTCTTTATTGATCAATAAAATATGTTATAAAAAGGTTGTAGGTGTAGTTTGACATGAAAATAAGATTGTATAGATAATTAACAACATATAACAAGCATGCGAGGAATAATAATTTTTATATAGTGAATAATACTTCTTGAAACTCAGGTTACACTAATGTTACAAGATGAAAATATTAATTATGAAACAATTTTGGGTAATGTTTGAAGTGAAAATAAAGTCATTAAGATGGTTAAAAGCAAAAACAAAGTTTTATCAATACTGTTTTATGAATAGTAACCTAGTTAAAGCTGAATCATAAAATATTGTGTTTTTGCTCAAATGGATCGAAAAAATAGTACATCTTGATGCTCAAATATTCCAAGAAGTTCAATGGTATAAGAATTGGAATTTTATAAAGATTAAAAAAAGGTAAAAAAGTATCATAATTAATCAATTTTTTGAGGTTTCTGAGTTTGATTTTTTTGGAGCTTTTAAGTAATGATATGTATAAATATATAAGACTATGAGATATGTGAATTTATGTTTGGAATGGAATAGCAAAAATAAAATGGCATTAAAAGAGGATTTTATGACATGGATTTATATGGGCCTTTAGATCTTTTTTAAAACATAATGTTGGCCCTTAAGTAGGAGTTAGAAAATCTCTATTCCAGTATCCTAAAGAGGATTTACAACAGCTCCATTCTTCTTCTTCTTTTTCTTCTTTGTTTTTATGCCACTAGCCATTGGAGCTTTTTAAGCTCACTTTGGCTTTTTCTTTTCCTTAAAACCTGCACTTCTCAACACTAAATCAACCTTTCTTCATATGATTAAGCTTTTCTAGAGGTTAATTTACAAGAAAGAGGTTGAATTTTGGCAATTTTTTTTATGGACTTAAGCTTGGTGAATGGTAACCAATTGTGTTATAAGTGATTATTTTTGAGTTTTGGTATTTTAAGAGTTAATTTGAGGTTTTGATTAAAGTTATTGAGGACTCATTTTGGATTTGGATGCTTGTAAATTTTTGTATGAATTTTTATGTTATGAATGTATAGTAATGAATTATTGTACAAATGGTTGTTTATGAGTTTTTATAATTTTTGGGGATGTTATTCAATGTCAATTGAAGTATTCTTAAGTCAATTTGAGGTTTGTATGTGAAGAATTTTAATGGAATTTTTACATGTGTTTAAGGTGTATAGTTACGAAGGATGGCAAAAAGATATAGGGGAAAAAGAAAGAGAGAGCTTGAGAAGGCTTAATTGGTGCATTTGTCACTATTAGGTATATGTGTCCAATAAATCATGTATATAAGTATAGATGTGTGTGATTAAAATAGGTAAAATGTATGTCATGTATGTATGTAAGTGTGATTTAAAGAATGAATATTTTTTATAGTTGATTTATGTTAATTGAAGATTCAATTATGTTAATATGTAATGTATGTATGTAAGTGTGATACGATGAATGAATATGTTTGATAGTTGATTAGTGTTAATTGAAGGTTTGATTCTATTAAATCAAGAATAAAAATGATGTATGTATGTGTATGGTGGAGTGGTCAAAACTTGGTATATGTAGAGATGTGCATGGCTAAAATGATTTTTAGTTTGATTTATACATCATGTTAAATGTAATGGTATAACATGTATTTACTATGTATGTATGAATATATAGTTATGTTATGAATCATATAAG
>CANXYI010414218.1:0-10705 GCA_948208565.1 Hura crepitans | reverse complement strand
ACAACCACTTTCACATCAGCCGTTTAATGGACCATTACTGCCCAAACAAAGGCATGATCAATATTGTGCTTATCAACAATGAACTGGACATGTCATTAACAATTGCAAATACTTCAGAAGAGTTATCCAATATCTTATAGATTCAAAACAAATCCCTGATCCTAAAGCCTTGTCAAACGCATTATCCAAGAACCACACTTTTTGCCTCCTTAAATCTGGACTACCCGAAGAACATGTGTATAGAGAAATCTATAGGTCCGACTAAGCAATAGAAATGGGAGTGAGGGTGAGTGAATCTATCCTTCTGACTAGTTTTTGGGATAGTGAGAGTGACCATGAGGTAGAGGAGAGCAAGAATTTTTAGGATGAATCCTTTGATGAGGATTTCAAAGAGGGCAAGAGAGAACCAATTAGGGTTGAGGGAGAAGTAGTTGAGAGGGTAGAGAACAATGGTTAGATCCTACCTGAAAAAGAGCTTGAATCTAAAGAGAACAAGTATGAAGAGGTATTAAAGCAATTAAAGAAAACCCAGGCTAACATTAGCATATAGGACCTACTAATGTTATCTAAAGACCATAAGTAGAAAGTTGTTGAAGCTTTAGGTTAAGTGATTGTATCCATAACAATTACCCTTAATGGGCTTTTACAAGTGATGAAGACGGGCAACATAGGCCTCATCACTTTTTCTGACACTGACTTACCCTTAGAAGGGAGAGAGTACAATAGACCTCTCTTTATCAAAGCTGAAGTAAATGGAAAGAAGACAAAATGTGCCATGGTGGATGATGGTTCCTTTTTATGTGTCTGTCCAGCCAAAATCTTGTTTGGTTTAGGGATCAAGAAGAAAGATCTATCACCCTCGAGTATCACTATAAAAGCTTATGATGATACCAGAAGATAGGTTGAAGGGTCTTTTATAGTCAAGGTATAAGTAAAGCTAGTCATTGATGAGGTTGAATTTACTGTAATAGATATTCTAGCCACTTTTTTATCTCTTATTAGGGAGACATTGGTTTCACAAGCTCAAGGGAGTCCCTTCCACCTTACACCATATGATTAAATTCCCACACAAATGCAACATCATAACCTTAAAAGCTGAAGTTGATCATGTCGTTTCCACCTTAGCTATTGCTAATCAGCCTTTTACTAGGTTTCATATTGTGATTATTTATAAAGATTACGTGGATACATCTGTATCCAAAATGATTAAGAGGATATACTTCTTCTTAGGTGCTACTTTAAGGAAGAATTTGCAAGGCACAACTGAACCCTTACAAATGCATACTCAAAATGATATGAATGGATTAGGCTATAATCTAAGCATAAGAGAGAAACTAAGAAAAGGTAGTCATTTGGGGGATTAATTTGTCAAACAGAAAGGCATAACATATGATGGGAGTCTAAAACCTGCTATACTAGAGGGATGATACAAGCCAGGATTTGAAATATTTACTGATGTTGTTGATTAGGAATCGGGCCATCTCACTCAAATTCAGTGGATTGAAGAAGTATTTCCAAAGGCACTAGTTATCATAGAAGTCTATCTAAGCCTCTCTGAAGATGTGCCTAATTTAGAAGTAGAGTCTAATTTATTTTTAGATGAATTGTATCTTTGTGACATTTTTGAGGCAAACAATATCCTTTCTAATTAGATGAACAACGAGTTTGCTTATTTGTGTGATCTTTCTCCTGATGATAGTATGCATACAAATGATCATTACATAAGCATTTTTTACATTAATTGCATTAAAACTAATTCGTTTAATCTTGGCACAAATGAATAACCTAGAAATATATTAATTGCCTATTATACAATAGTCAAGGAAAGAGAAAATTTTGAGAGACTATTAAAGAAATATGAAAGAATTTTTTGCTTAGAATTATGATGATATACCGAGTGTTGACTGATAAATTATTAAGCATGATATCCCAACATATGACCACACTATCCTAGTCCGATAATAGCTTAAGAGAATGAAGCCTGAATGGATAGAAAAAGTAAAAGAAGAGGTTGTCAAGTTACTCAAAGTGAAATTTATTGAAGAAATCATTTTCTCCACTTGGCTTGCCAAAATAATCCCAATACCTAAGAAAGATGGAAGGGTTAGGATGTGTGTAGATTACTAGGACCTAAAAAAGGCATGTCCAAAGGATGATTTTCCCTTGCCCCACATAGATGTATTAGTAGGCAGTGCAACAATGGCAACTATGTACTCATTTTTTAATGGGTTCTCCAGATATAATCAGATTCTAATGAAGGTGATAGACAAATGCAAAATTGCCTTTATAACATAATGGGGCATGTATTGCTAAAAGGGAATTCCTTTTAGGGCTAAAGAATGTAGGAGCTACTTATAAACGGATGGGCACTAAGCTATTCCATAACATGATGCATAAAGAAGTTAAAGTCCATGTAGATGATATGATGGTAAAATCCACTGAAAGAGAAGAACACTTCAAAGCATTGGAAAAGTTCTTTCAAAGGTTGGATAAATTCAATATAAGGCTTAATCCTAAAAAGTGTGTCTTTGGTGTCACGTCAAGAAAGCTGTTGGGATTCATAGTAAGTAAAAATGGAATCGAAGTAGATCCTGACAAGGTAAAAACTATTCCAAACATGCCTACCCCACATTTAAAAAAGGAGGTTAAGAGGGTCCTAGGAAAAATACAATATATTGGTCGGTTTATATCAAAGCTCACGTCAGTTTGTGAGCCCATATTTAATCTATTATGCAAAGGGCAGCAAAAACAATAGAATAAAGATTGTGAGAAAGCCTTCCAATTTATCAAACAATACTTAACTAAACCTCCTATCCTAAAACCACGAAAACATAGAAAGCCCTTGATCTTATATCTTGCAGTGGAGGAATCATTAGTAGGAGCTTTGATTGCACAGGCAGATGAAGTGGGAATAAAAAGTCTGATTTATTACTTGAGTAAAAAATTGCTCCCCTATGAACAAAAATATACAGAAGTGGAAAAGATTTATTTGGGAGTAATTTTGGTTTCCAAGAAGCTGTACCATTACTTTCAATCCTATAAGATCAAAGCAGTAGCAAAGTATGACCCCCTTAGATATTTACAAATTGCACCCTCATTGGTAGGAAAAATGGGTCACTGGATCTTACTCCTCTAAGAGTTTTATATCTCCTAAGTCACCAAGAAGACACTAAAAGGTTGAGCTATAGCTAAATTCATGGCACAACACCCAATTGGAGGGGAACAAGAAGAGTATGAATTTTTAGATGCACACTTAGGGGCAATATCTCAGGAAGGATGGAAGATATTCTTGGATAGGGCAGTTAATCAAAAAGGGGCAGGCATCAGAGCTCTAGTCATTAGCCTAGAAGGTAAGCAAATGTTCCTAGCTAGAAAATTAGAGTTTCCAGCCACTAATAATGTTGATGAACATGAAGCATGCATATATGGCCTTGAAACTCAATATTAGCTGAGGGCAAAGATAATCTATGTGTATAGGGATTCGATGTTAGTCATTCAATAAGTAAAATGCAATTGGGAAGTCAATGATGAAAATTTGGGCAAATATGTCAGGATACTTATAAATCTCATTAAAGGATTTAATCACTGCACCTTTTATCATGTACCTAGGGAGCAAAACCAAGTAGTCGATGCATTAACTGCACTAATATCTATATTTGAACTTACCAAAAGAGACTTACTTAGACTGATGTACCTCAGTAAGCTAAGATTTCCTACCTACAAAGGTATAGTCAGCACTACAACTGAACAACCAAGCCTTAGCATTCCATGGTACCATGACATTCAAATTTATTTGGAAATTAGACAATATCCAAAGCATGCAACTGAGAAAGATAAAAAGGTCCTTCAAAGGCATTCTACCTAATTTATCTCATTTCAAGGAATGTTGTACATAAAGTAAATAGAAGAAATTTAACTTAGATGCATAGACAAGTTAAAGGCATAAAAAGTGCAAAAAAAAGTGCATGAAGGAGCTTATGGCTCTTACATGAATGGAAAAAACCTCGCCAAAAAGATAATGAGATTAGGATATTACTAGTTAAACATGGAAATTGATTGCTATGATTTTGTCAAAACATATCATAAGTGCTAAATCTATAGAAACCTGAGTCATTTGCAACCTAATAACTTGACCAGTTTATCATCTCCATGGCCATTTTCCACATGGGGTATTGATATAATTAGAGAACTAAGGCCATTAGCTTCCAGAGGACAAAGGTTTATAGTAGTCACAGTCGATTATTTCATGAAATGTTTTAAAGTTGAATCTTTTAATAAATTAAAGACAAGACAGATGGTGAAATTTATTAAAAGAAATATCATTTATCAGTACGGATTGCTAAAATAGGTCATCTCAAACAATAAGGGTGCAGTTCTAGGGTGAGACAACATAGCTTTTGCAAACTTATAAGGCCCAACATAACAAGTCTTCTCTGTATTGACCCCAAGCTAATGGCGTGTAGAGGTAGCCAATAAAAATGTTAAGAAAATTTTGCAAAAGATGATAGTGACTTACAAAGATTAGGCAGATATGTTGCCTTTTGCACTATAGGGATATAGAACAACTGTTAGAATGTCTACTCAAGCCACACCCTATTCACTAGTGTATGGGATAGAAGTGGTACTACTAATCAAAATTAAAGTCCCATCACTCAGTGTTGTGTTAGAAGTAGGCATAGTAGAGGCTGAATAAGCTAAAAGCAGATACGAATAGTTGGCATTAATCTATGAAAAGCAATTGAAGGCTTTTTACCATATGCAATTATATCAAAAGAGAATTGCTAGGGCTTACAAGAAAAAAGTCAAGTCTAGATCTATACAAGAAAGGGACTTGGTGTTAAAATAAACTAGGCCATTGTTGACGGATCTGAAGGGCAATTCAAACCTTATTAGGAAGGTCCATACTTGGTTAAGAAAGTACTCAAGCATAAAGGCATCATAATCTCAGATTTAAAAGGCAATAAGTTTTAAAAACCTATCAACATGGATAAATTAAAAAAGTACTTCTGTTAAAAAATGTCCACTAAGTTTAAAACCCAAACAGGGTGGCTTAGGCAAAAATTAGGACACCCAGATGAGGTGAAAACCTAATAGGTGCCTCATACAAAAGTTAGGGGATCATGAGAGAAATGTCCAATAAAGAAAACCTATCCAAGGCTAATTTGTAATAATGGTATCATTTAATGGGAAATTAACATATTCGCCAAGATTGAACAGCTTAGTTCTAAATGTAGTTACTAACATGAATGCTTTAGTTGTGATCATTAATATACAAATTTCCATTAAGATTGAGAAAGGTTATGCAAGTAATCAAATTCTATATCCATTGTCTCTTTTCAAATTCAAAAGTATTATTTTCATTTTTTCTTTTTAACATTAATGTTCTATTGTCTTTAGCTCTACTCAGAATCCATTCTTTATAATTATCATTTGTGCTAACACTATTAGCTGTATAATTAGGCACCTCTCTCAGGATAGTATGTTGTCTCTATAGGTCAGGAAAAGAACACAAGAAATGGAGAGTCAAAAGATCACCTTGAAATCCCAAAAACTTAAAAGGGATCCTTTGTAGTAAGCTAAATTAATGCTAAACCTAAGAGGGAATATAGAAGGTAGTTTGCCTTAACCCAATTAAAGGAACACAGGCAGTATGGTAAAAGAGAGAAAAATGAGTGATCTTTCTCCAAGGACATCTCCATTGCATCATGATAACAATACTAAGCCATATAGTCCACTGGTCACACGAATCATTCCTCATATGAGCCTCTTTTCACAAAGATGATTCGGGGCATATTTCACCCAAAGCCTTTTAGGTGGAGGAACAAGTAACCCTAATTTCTCTTATAGCTAAAAAAAAGGCATTAGGTTGGAAAATCCATAAAGGTCCACCTAACCAAAAATAAGGCAAACCCACTAGTGTAAAAACCTTCACAGGCTTACTAAGCAAAAATTAGGGTTAAAAGAAAATAAAAGTTAGAAGGAAAACCCATGACAAGCTCTCTACACATACTTATAAGAGGAGTGGACTCCCGACAACAAAATCAATATCCTCTTTCTTTAGAGCATCCAAACCTCAAATGGTTTTAGCAAAGGAAACCCTAAAAGGGTGGGTTACAGCCAGAGCATATTTCAATCAGAAGCTGAAGAGTCTTAAAATCATAGGACTCATCCTTAGAAGTAACCATAAGCCAATTGCCAAGGATACATAGGAATATGCACTTTGCCTATTCCATAGAATTAATGGGAAATTGGTAAGCATGGTCTAGAATTGCTCACAAGGAGATTGGACCCACACCCAGCACTACCTTTTGTGCCATGATGCGAGGAAGGCCCAAAGCAAGGACAATGTCCATAGGATAATAATCCTCAAAAGAAGGTAAGGCTAAAGGACAATCTAAAGTGATTTTATAGTCCAAAATAGCAGTAAACTCTTCCAAAGTTAGGGTAATCTCTTGATGATTGAAGATGAACACATGAAAAATGGGATCCCAATATTGGATAGTTAAATTTAGAAAATTGTGATCAATATGTACTTTCATTAAGAACTTCAGGGAAGAAAAGCAAGCAAGGGGAGGAGAAGTCCAGGAGGCCTTTGGTTCCAAAATCTTGTACAAATTTTGGCTAAAGGAAGAAATGATGGGAGCACATTATGAAAGATGAATAGTGGGGTATTTATAAGCCAAAACCCCACCATTCCTTCTCCAATCAAGACTAGAAAAACAAAACACACGAGAAGGTCCGCACGAACCTTGTAATATATAAAGATGGCATTATGGTCTGCATGGACTAAAAGGGCATGTCTACAGCTATATTGGTTTCTTATTTAGGATCTTGTGTCATCAACGTCTGCATGGACTAATACATCCTAAGTCAGCATAGACTAGCATGTCTTAGGACTGCACAGACTATTATATTTTAAGAACCTCATTGACTAGTACATTTTAGGTCCGCATGGATTCATTGTAAAGGATAGATTGTAATGGGTGATAAAAACTAATTCATGCATTATTTCAAAGACAAATGTACTTGAAGAGCAAATATATTTCAAAGAAAAATAAAGTTGAAAATGTATACACACAAAATTAGGAGTTTAACGTTCTATATATATGAAAAGGGAATAGGGGGGCAAAGCAATTCCTATTCCAAAAAAAAAAGGAAAATAGCGATATCCATCATATTCTTCAGCATCATCCTCTTCCTCCATGTCTTTATCATCAGAGGAGATCACTAACTTCTCTAAAACATTGAATGCCCTCACCTTCCTCTAGCCTTTACAAAGGGTAGTAACCCTCCTCGACAATTCACTCTGTAGAAGAGTAGAGGATCAATGCATAACATACATGAGACACATAAACCATGGTAGGGAAATTGCTCATAATAAAGACTCAAGTTTCATCAATCATAGCTCTTCTAAAAGCCTCCACCACACAATCCTCTCTATAAGAGCTCTCTTCACTTGATCAAAAACAAAACATTAGTGACACTTTAAATTCTAAGAGTGCAAATGACTAGCAAAAGATCATACTAAGGTGGTGTTTTCTGCCTCAAAGGGAACTAGCCAGCTCTCCTTTATAAAGAGATGGGCAGAAGATGGCTCCCTATCAATGCCATAACACATGTAGCTCAGCTTAGGGCTGTTAGTCAAAGTACCAATGACCTCATTAGATAATGAGGGCAGACCATTAAATAGACTAGGAACTCTGCTGTGTGCAAGAGGTGATGAAAACTAAGAACTAGGGGAACTGGGGATAGTTCTCGATCATTTTTGAGATAAAGAAGGTCTAATCCCAATAGTAATAGTAGGCTACAACACAACATATAGTCAGAAGATATCTCTAAAAATGAATTAAGAGTTAAGCAATTCACCTAAGAAGGAGGAGGCCCAGATGTATAAGGAACTTATGAGAGTAAATGAGTGGAGGCCTAAGAAGGGTAGTTATCTTCAGCACCTTCTATCAGTGTGTCCCTTCGAATCCCCGCTGTCATGCTCTGCACAAATTCCAAGTGATTTATATGCCTCCTAAATAGCATTGAGTTAGAAGGAATCTAAGGAACATGGCATGCGTTGAGCCTCATATGCCAGTTCATAATCCTCTCTCCCAAAAACTAGGAGTAAGGCTCTAGAGTGGTCAACAAGATATAGTGGGAGGATAATTCTCTAATAGAGCATAGAAAATTTGGCAATTCCTTAATTGGGAAAACCCACCAAGCCAAGTCTACCTATAAAGGTAAGTATTAGTTATGGGTGCTTGAATAACTAATGATAGATTTTTCATGTGTAGGAGATACTCACATCAGTCCAAGCTTTAGAACTGAGGTAGTGGTGATGCTACATCAGTGAAGTTGTATTCCAAGGCCCTAAAAATGATCAAACCCACCTATCTATTACTGGATATTGATGGGGCACATCCTGTTCACAAGGACAGGCTAACAAATAAAGCTTATATGCCCAGACCTATAACAAGAAGAAAAGCATAAAGTTAAAGTTATGAATACGTTACATGTGAAAAGTGAAGGATCAAAATGAGTCATTTACTAGCACACAAGACACAAAGCCGTAAACAAACCTATGGCTCTTCCCGGTACAAATAGCCATGTCTAAGCTCCGAAACACCCATTCAAGGGATGAGCAACACCAATTCTAGGAATCAATTTTATCAACTTCCTCTAAGATAGGGAGAAAGCTCTAGCTCACCATGCCATTAGCATTGGCAAAAAGGGTGGTACCTAGCAGATAAAGAATGAAGTAGTAGGTGTATTGATCAACCTTCAACTGAACCGAAGGGGCCTTATCCACCCATTTCTCATGCAAATCAATGTATCAAATGCTCCAAGCACGATCTTAAGGAATAAAGCTAAGTAATTCCCTCACTTCTTACAGTCAAAGCAAAGGATGGCGATAATAGGCATTAAATGCAATGGCACGTCTTATGCATGGCACCCCTATAATAAAAGCCTAGTCAAAGGGTGTTATGGTCATCTCTCCAAAGGATAGGTGAAAGGTATTCATGATGTCCATCCATCTATCTGGTAGTGCTCTTAAAGCTTATAAATCATGATGGAAGTCTCTACCAACAAAATGGTCCACAAATGTTTGAAATCTGGTAGCCCTAGCCCTATTTTTCACCAGCACAAGCATGGCAAAATACCATTGCTGAGGTCCAAAAAAAGTACCCCCACATTTGGGACGTGTCTGTAAAAAGAAAAAGAAGATAAGGACTTAAGTGTCCACACGGACTAACATATTAAAAATAGGTCCATATAGACTATAAGAGGAAAGGCTCTAATAGGTCTGCATAGACTATAAGTACAATCACAATAAGGTCTGCACGAACAAAAATTTGCACAGACATAGGTTTGCACGAACAAAAACCACTTTCACAAGTAGACATATTTTCACACAGACAAACAGCAGTTACTATCAAGTTTGCATAGACTTTCTAGACTATCACAAGCAGAACAATTTTTGTTTCACATCCTAATAAAGTTAGAATGAACAGTTAGAGGTAAAGTCTGCATGGAACTAATATGCCCTAGCAAAATAGGTCCGTATGGACCTATCAAACCAAATATAGTTCACATCATAAAAATGAAGGAAAATCCGGATCAAAATCCTAACGAGGCACACAAGGGAAAGAAAAATACACCTGGGGGTAAACATCTGAACAAGCATGGTGCGTCAAATTCACCAAAAGTAGAGTCGGGTCACTGAATACATCTCCATTCATTGGAGTGACATTTTGAGGATGGTTGATAGCTATAGAAGGCATAAAATTGACAAAAATTAGCATTGAAATGTCCTCCATTAAAGGAGAAGGGAAGAATAAGTCCTGCGCTCATCAAAATGAGAAGAACCATCGGAGTTTCCTCACTTTCATTGGAGGATGATGAGTGAGAGCCACTGGTAGCATGAGAAGCCATCAAGAAGGGTTTTTCAGTGAGAGAAAAAAGAGGAGAAGAAAAACTAAAAAGATTACAAATGAGAAAAGAAAAGGGAAAACAAGCAGTTATTACTATGTTGCAATAGGCCTACATGCACTTGCAAACATTAAGTCAACACAAACTTTATTTAAACATGGTCCATATGGACTTATGCCAACTTTGTCTGCATGGACTTATGCCAACTTTGTCCGTACGGACCTATTATCACATGGCTTCTAGAGACTTCACAAGACACCTCTAAAAGGCAAATAGACTTAATGACCTTTTTAATATCAAATTAATGTTTTATTCTTTCTTGTAGAATCAACTCAGTGTCCAATCTAATGCTCTCAAGATTGACTCAATGTCTAACTTAACATTTTTGGGATCAACCTAGAGTTTAATCCTCGTACTTAGAATTAGCCCTATAAGCCAATCCACCATTTTGGGTTCAACCTCATAAGCCAATCCACTACTTCGTGTTCAACATCATAAGCCAATTCACTACTTTGGGTTTAACCTCATAAGCAAATCCACCGCTTTTGGTTTAGCCTCATAAGCCAATCCAAAATCCATACCCAAGCCTAGTAAAAAATGGTCTGATCAAAAGAAGCAAGCATTCGCATTCAGTGTAGCTTCATGATGGGTAAGTATTCCTGACTCATGTACTTTGATATACACTGTTGTTACACAGCACACACCAAAATAGGGGCAACTGTAGACACCTCACTCTTGACCTATAATGATAGCTAAAGATAGGCTCCCAAGTAATGGCATAAGCCTT
>CANXYI010414204.1:0-12338 GCA_948208565.1 Hura crepitans | reverse complement strand
CATTTAAACTTACCATATACCTAGCCTACATGCCATGCAACCTCTCAGCTATACTAATGCTTATTATAACTAATCTCAATTTCACCACATACACTTATAATTCATATATTTTCCATGTCAAGCACCTTAGATACCATATCGAACTCACCATAACAAGTCGTTTACACACACAGACACCATGGTGCCTACCTCTTTGCCAAATGAAGGCCATGTCCCTCTATGAAATCTTTTTACCAAATTATCATTCCAAGCATACATTTCATATATGATTACCATATTTACATGCCTAATTCACCATTTCACACACATTAACTACATTTGCCACCATTTCCATACAAGGTTACAAAGCCTATCACATTGGAATTTTAATATCTATGCTTTGAATGCCTTAAATTCACATACCTTGCTACTAAAGGAAGCTTATTCCTCACTTTAAGCTTGAAAGAGGCTTACTTTCACATTAATTTTCCTTCACTCTCATACGCACCACCTTTCATTTAAAAATCCTTAAAAAATATCACACATGTCTCCAAATCAAATTCTAAGACTATAGGCATTGTTAGAGCCATGAAATCCCCTAGGAAATAAATTGCAAAGGATGGAAACACTTACATATAAAAAGTTGCCTCCTAGCACCCTTTTAATGTACACTTGCTTGCACCTTGAATTTTCTTGAGCTTTTGGCACTCTCATGGTTTCCAATTCCTTCACAATTGAATTCTCAACACATTAGCATAATTTTTGGTGGCAATTAGGAAGAGAAAAGCTTGCAAATAGCAATAAAAATGGTGGAAGCAAGGGAGGAATGGTGAAGGAGGAAAAGGAGAGGGCGAGTGGGGTAGTGAGTGGATAAGGCCATATGGACACTTAGGTGTAAATAGAGGGTTTATATGGATGCTGAGGTGGCACGGGTGGGGTGACATACCACTTGAATGTCTAAAAAACCTTTATTTTGGTAGAAAATTTAGGGAATTTTTAAAAATCACACGAACCTGTAAAAATTATCACATTTATTTTAAAAATCCTTGATTAGTCCCATTTAGAGGTTCATAAAATTTCATAGCTAACTTTCATTGACAAGATAGTTAACCAATTGCCTCGATTTACATGTAAAGGTCAACATTAAGAAAATTTGCAAAAGATCTCGAAATTTAAAAATTATTTCACTAATAGACTCAGAGGGAATTTTTAACCTTTAAGGTATGGCATTTTTAGGTCCATTCGGGCTTATCCTAGGTCATTCCTGGCTTGTCTCTATTTAAGCCTATAGCCTATTAGATTATAGCCTAAAATAATGTATTGGTTTTGCTAAATCTTTAAATTAACTCAATTTCATTATTTTATGGCCCCTTTAAATTTCATAACCAATACCACTACCTTAAGCCTCAAAAAGGTAATTCAACACTCTGAAAACACTTTTTGGCCTCAGTGGTACTGTTCACAGAACATTGACTTATGGGCATTATAATTTTTCTCCTTTTAAGAAATTTCATCCTCAAATTTACCTGGAGTGAATAAGTGTGGTCACTAAGCTCCCATATATCTTCTTCTTCATTTTGATGGCTCTAGAGAACTTTAACTAAAGGAATGGCTTGATTCCTTAACTTCTTCACCTTTCTGGCCAGTATATGTATTTGATCTTCTTTATAGCTCAAGTCTAGCTATATTTCAACATCTGTTATTGGGACTATGTGGGAGGGATCTAATCTATATTGCCTTAGAATTGAGACATGAAACACATCATGAATTTGTGATAATTCAAATGGTAAAGCTAGCCTATATTCTAGAGGTCCCACTCTTTCTATGATTTCATATAGGCTAATGAATCTTGGACTCAGCTCTCCCTTTTTCCCAAATTTGTGGACCTTTTTCCATAGAGATACCTTATAGAATACTTTTTCACTAACAATATATTACATATCCCTCCATTTTAGATTAGCATAGGGTTTTTGCCAATTAGTTGCAGCTTTTAACCTTTCTCTAATAACTTTAACCTTTTCTTTTGCATCTCTAATCAGATCAACTCCTAAGATCTTGCTCTCCCTAATCTCACTCTAACACGAAGGAGTTTTACACCTTCTGCTATATAGTGCTTCATATGGGGCCACGACCAAACTAGTTTAATAGCTATTATTGTAGGGAAGCTTAGCTAGAGATAAGTATTGATCCTAGTTGCCTTTAAATTCAATGGCATATCTACACAACATATCCTTAAACACTTGTATCACCCTTTTTAATTGTCCATTTATCTAAGGTGAAAGGCTATACTATAGGTCAATTTAGTACCTAAGGCTTCATGTAACCTCTGCCAAAACTTGGAAGTGAATCAAGGATCTTTATAAGAAAGGATTGCCATAGGTACACCATGAAGTCTGACAATCTCATCAATGTACAATTTAGCTAACCTTTCTAGTGAGTAGTCCATTCTGATAGGGATGAAGTGAGCTATCTTAGTCAATTTATCAACAATCACCCATACAACATCACATCTACCTTTGGTCATAGGTAATCCCATTACAAAGTCCACTGTCACCTTTTCCCACTTCCATTCTAGTTTTACTATAAGATACAACAATCAAGAAGGAATATGATGTTCTACTTTTACTTGCTAACATATCAAAAATCTAGCAACATACTCTGCCTTATCTCTCTTCATACTTGACCACCAATAATGAGGCTTTAAGTCTAAATATATCTTAGTACTACTAGGGTGCATAGAATAAGGAGCTTCGTATTCCTACTTCAGTATTCATAACCTTAGGTCATCTGTACTAGGTACACATAACCTGCCTTGATAACATAGACATCCATCCTTACTTAAGTTAAATCCTGGTGCCTTCCCCTATTTGACTTTACTTATCAGCTATATCAATGACTCATCTTTACCCTGTGCCTCTTTTACTTGCTATCTAAAATCTTGTTTAATCTATAACTCAACCAACACAGCATTATCCTTAGTGTACAGCAATCTAGCATTCATAGATCTCAAAGTCACTATGAATTTCCTGCTTAAAGCATCTACTACTATATTAGCTTTCCCTAAGTGGTAATCAATTAAGCAGTCATAATCCTTAATCAGCTCAACCACCTTCTATGCCTCAAGTTTAATTCTTTCTAAGTTAGAAGGTATTTTAGACTCTTGTGGTCTATGTAAATGTAACATTTCTCATTATACAAGCAATGCCTCTAAATTTTCAAAACAAAAATAATGGTAGTTAGCTCCAATCATGAGTACGATAATTCCTCTCATATGGCTTTAACTACCTTAAAGTATAGACTACTACATTTCCTTCTTGCATCAAAAGACAACTTGAGCCATTAAATAAAGCATCACTATACACCACAAAATCCTTACCCTACTCAGGTTGAATCAAGATAGGGGCTTCTATCAACATCTTCTTCAACTTCTCAAAACTTACCTAACATTTGTCGTCCCACTCAAATTTCACATTCTTTCTAATCAATCTAGTCAAAGGAGCTGCAATCATGGAAAATTCCTTTATAAACCTCTTGTAATATCCAGTTAATCCTAAGAAGCTTTGTATCTCTATCATATTCCTTAGAGGTTCCCACTCTTACACTGCTATAACCTTGCTAGTGTCTACTCTAATGTCTTCTGCTGACATTATATGGTCGAGAAAAGTCACTTCAGTAAGCCAAAATTCACACTTTCTCAATTTAGCATATAGCCATTTCTCTATCAGAGTCTATAACATAACCTTAAGATGTTGTTCATGTTCCTCCTTGGTCTTAAAGTATACTAGAATATCATCAATGAATACCACTACAAACTGATCTAGGTAAGGTTGGAATATTATGTTCATGAAGTCTATGAAAGCTACCGGGGCATTTGTGAGGCCAAATGGCATCACTAAGACCTCATAATGCCTATATATAGTTCTAAATGCAATTTTGGGAATATCAGAATCCTTGACTCTCAACTAATGGCATCTAGATCTCAAGTCAATCTTGGAAAATACACCCGCACCTCTTAACTGATCAAAAAGGTCATCTATTCTAGACAAAGGATATTTATTTTTCATTGTCGCCTTGTTCAGATATTTGTAATCATTACATAGCTGAAGTGAGCTATCTTTCTTCTTTATAAACAATATAGGTGATGCCTAAGGTGAAACACTAGGGCTAATGAAACCCTTGTCTAACAATTCTTGGAATTGCACCTTTAATTCTTTTAATTCAGCAGGTGCCATTCGGTAAGGAGTAATAGAAATAAGAGTTATACTAGGATAGACCTCAATTTCAAAATCAAGCTCTCGTTGTGGAGGCAAACCTGACATCCCATCAAAAAACACTTTAGGAGACTCAAACACTATTAAAATCTATTCAAGCATTGGTGTGGAAGCATTAGTGTCAATGACATGTGCTAAGTAAGCTTCGTGTCCATTTCAGATGAGTTTCCTTGCTATAAAAGTCGAGATGAGGTTATTCACAGAGTTTCTCTCACCCATAACTATCACTACCTGTCTCTCTGTAATTTGAAGGGTTAACCTCTTATTTTTATAGTCAAGTATAGCTTGATGTTTAAACAACAAGTCCATTATCGGAATCACATCAAATTCATGAAAAGGTAATTCAATCAAATCCACAGGGAATAGACATTACTGGATTACTAAAGGACACTACCTATATACCTTATTCACATTCACACTCTATCTTATAAGATTATTAACTTGTATGTTTATGTTAGCATGCTCAGATTTTAGTCCTATATCATGTGCCAATATGGTGCATATATATAAATGTGTGGATCCTGGGTCTACCAAAGCCAAAGCTAGAACATTAAATAAAAAAAGTACCAGCTATGACATCTTGTGTTACTGCCTACTTTTTGGCTCTGATAGCACACTACCTAGCTGGCGCATCAGCATCTAATCTTGTCCCTTAACTGGAACTAGGTTAATCCCCTTTACTCTACCTCTAACCTTTATTCTGAGGTGTAACTATTGATTCTTGACTATAAGTATGCTCAGCCTATCTTTGAGGACACTCTTATTAATAGTGGCCTCTAGAACCACAAGTAAAACATTCTCCTTTTCTACTCTACCAATACTGCCCCTAATATCTCTTATTGCAAGTGTTTCAAGTTTAGGATCCATTTCTATTACCTAATAGACAAAGAGTACTAACAACTCTTAGAGGAAATTAGGGTCTAGCCGTAGAGGGTTGCCTAGATCTCTAAGATTGTGTTTGTTTCTATGCCTAGTGCACTAACTAAGACTAAGATTATGCTTCTTTTCTTCTCTTACTATCACCTGGGGCTACACAGTACTGCCCTACAGTAAATTATCTCTTTCTCTAAAAGAAGTCCGTTTTTCCTTATACCATCTCCTTTATATCATAGGCAGATGCCACTAATATAGCAAAATCTATTACCTTTATATTTGCTATCTATATCTTCTACTCCATATTCAACCCTTTCAAAAAATCTCTTACACTTTTACTCTTTATTAGGAATGAACTCCTTTGAATATATGATCAACTAGGTAAAATCCTTCTTATATTCATCCACTGTCCTCTTGCCCTATTCTAAATCTAAAAACTCCTACCTCCTCTTGTCCTTGTAGGACTCAGAGATATACCTCTTTTGGAAATCTATCAAGAAGAACTCTTAGGTGAGATTTGTCATTGCCTTCCTCTTTTTAATGGTATCCCACTAATAGAATGCTTCTTCCTGTAGGAGGGAAGTTGTACACTTTAAACTATCTTCTTTTAAGCACTTCAACTGTTCTAGAATTTTGAAAGTTCTCTCTAGCCAATACTCTACTCGTGTTGCTTCATCCTCCTTTATACCTAAATAATCCACAGCTACCATCTTTTTAATTCTCTCTAATGGTGTCTTTGGTATAAGAGTTAGTAGTGGTGGAGGTACTAGAGCTGGTGGAGGTTGAATAATAGCTGTAGAGGTATGTCTTAACAAATTAACTATCTACTGTAATAAAGTAGGCGATGTTTCTACCTATGGTTGTGGCTAAGGTTGTGGCCTATATACAGTATCATTAGGCTCAGGAGTAGTTGCATTATCTACCACCTATATTATAGTTGGAGCATAATTGGCTACTTCTTCTGCTTTTTCCTCTGGTGGTCTATCAGCCATCTTATATTACTAGAGAAATTAAAAAACTCATCAGCCTCTATATAGTGTAGCATAGTAGCATAGTCATTCCTAGGCTCTGGCACTCATGTAAAATACCTAGAAACATCAAAACTATACTCTAATATGACCTAATGTGACACCCCTTACAAGATCTTAGAGGAAATCTGATAAGTGGTGCACTTCCTATGGGTCACCCATCCTTAAATATCCCTAGGGTCCATTTATTTAACACTTACATAAATCCAAATATTTAATTACATCGATCCCAAATTGGACATCTAACTCTACATTATGTTTTATCATGTCATTATCATGCTAAAATTCCTTTAATAGAGTTTTCTGCTATTTAAAAAAAATTGGGTAGCACAATAGCTACCCAGGGATATTTTAAATTTTTTTTCACTTATGAAAGCACTTTTAAAGATAATATTATCCATCAACCTCCTGCTGGACCTTTCTAGTCCCCTAAATCAAACATCCCACACATATCTATCACACATAGCAATACACAGGGCTTAGGACTATATTTATTAAGAATCATATTCACAGTCCTTCAACAAGCCACCTAATTAAGCATAACACTCCTAATCTTTCTAATTACAGACATATATGGACAATGTAGCTTTTAAGCATGTTGACCCATACCTATAGTATTTACATGAGTGCTACTAGCTAAAAGAAAAGAAACTCTATTTACCCTTCAATGATGGTACAACTACATTGCATGATCTCTGAGGTTAGTTTGCTTATCCTTGCTACCTGTGCACCACAACATTGGTACACTAAGTATAAACACAGTGGTGAATATAAATCATTCAAGTTATGTTACATACATAGGCACACATGCAATGATAATGTACTAGTCAAAATGCAATGTATGGATGATATGTCAAATGATTTATGCTACTCAGGTGACATACCACTTTATCCATTAATTACTAAAATGCCACTATGTTTCACTTATTAAATTTCTTAGCATAAGCTATCATCAATCATTTTAGACTTGTATTTTACTTTACTTTGATTCCATTTCATAAACCCTATTAGATAGACAACACTCACAGACACTGGACCTAGAGGGAACTAAAAGTTGTGCAGTAGCCCATATTTTGGACCACAACCGCTGTACCAACCTAATCCAATAGCTAGGATCAATTCACTTGAACCTCCTAATACTAGACAAGAGATAGCAGGGTTTAGTCCATAGACGTCCTAATATCTCAAGCAAGTTAACCTCTAAACCATGTTATAGATAGCAGGGATCAGTCCATAGACCTCTCAATATCTAGAAAAATCATAGCCAACCTCAATGGATAGTGGGGATTAGTCCATAGACCTCCCAATATCTAAAAATCATAGACACCACCTAGCAACTGCTAATCCCTAAGTTGACTGGTCAACCTATTTAGAGGGTGTCTAAGTAATGGTCCATTTGCCAATTTTTTAAGCTTATTTATTTACTAATCATCATATTATAATATTTAGAGATGGAAAACACATAGTTATGAATTTTATTTAATATACAAAATTTGACTTGGATACTTACATGTCATTTTTAGCCCCACTGGATAGTTACGGGTTAATTTTTCTAAAATATTTTGGATCACTATCTTGGGCATAATTAAAGCCATATTAAATCTAGTCTAGTCTATTATTTTGGTTCACTTATATACATGCTAAATAATCATTTTAAATAGAGTTTCAAAATTCATTTTTTGGCAGGATAGTTATACCTCATTTTACATTCTTATAGTGGCCACTTTATGTCCTTTTTAAGTCATTTTCACATCATTTTTTAGTGTCATTTGTGCTTATTTCCATACACTTTCTATGACACCATCTATTGGATTCCCAAAGAAACATAATAAGCGGTGCACTTCCTACTAGGTCACCCATCCTAAAATTTTCCTAATGGTTATTCGTTTAACTTTTACCAACTTCAATCTAGATTAGGCTATCTAACTCCAAAACCCCCTCTGTCTGTTCTTATGGTCCATTTAGGTTGAAAATAACCTTGCCTAGTCATTACAGAGGAAATCTAATCATACTCAGGTATTACCTAAAAATTTGGCAACATAACGGTTGCCCAAGTTTTATCCCAAAATTTAAACAACCTGTTAAACACTTTTGCCAACCATTCGCCACAGCTAAACCCATCTGGTCCCTATTTCTTAGCATATCATCATCATCTAGCACATGACAAACTTAGGCCTTAGGCCACAGATAAACTATGCAAAAATATAGAGCCTTAGGCTCGCATTAATATCAACATCATACATAATCATTCATTCACTAAGGAATAGGTATAAAAATACTTAATTTACATCAGTAGATCATAGTCACTTAATTACATTACATTTTTGAAGCCTAAATATAATTTTCCAACCCATTTCCAACTAAGTACATGGATATCTAAATGTACATCAATTTATCCAAAGTCTTTACTTGTATCATTTGAACTGCTATCATCACGCTTTACGAGGTACGTTCTGCTATAGTGTACTTGTGCACTAAAACTGGTATGCTGAGTATAAGATACTCAATGGTGAATTTAAAGTAGTTTAATCATGGTGGAATTTTATTAGCTTACTTATGCAGTTAAAAGTAAAATTTTACTCCATTGAATAATTTAACTATTAACTGGGGTGCCAAATTACTAAAATAACCTTAAGGTATTTGTCTGGTCTAAGAATAATATTCTTGACTCAATTAAATCATTTAAAGTGAGGACTATTGCTTAATACATGCAACTTTGTAAGAACTACTTAATCTATCTCCAAAGTGGAAAATTACTAGAATACCCTTTTACTGTATTTTTATTACTTCTCTTGAAGGAGTCATTCACCTCTACTTAACTTTTTCTCTCTAAGGTATTTATATATCCTAAAGTAGTCTTATTACTTTGTATGGATATATATTTACTTAAATTAGTTATTTAGACTAATCTGGCACATCTGTGCAAAATCTCTAGAATGCTCTTTAGCTAGCATCTTATCAAAGCTGAGGAAATACTGTTCCATTATACTTAATCTTTATATTTATAATCAGTCTGATTCTTTATTTGATTTAATTCTCTAGCCCGACTAGGAAGATGACACTTTAAGACACTAGATCTAGAGGGAAAATAAATGGTGTAATGGTCCTTATTCTGGACCTATGTCGCTGCACCAGCATGTGTGCTATAATAGAGATTAGTTGTAGCCTCTCTAGACACAATAAAAATAACTGGGTGGCATAATAAAGATCAGCCCATGGGCCTTCCCAACCACAAATAACTATCAAGAACTAGGTGACATAATGGAGATCAGTCCATAAACCTCTCTAACCACCAATGAATATCTAAAATGACTATATGACATAATGGAGATCAATCCGTATACCTCTCCAGTCACTAATGACTAGCAGCTGCAAAACCTTAAGTTGATCTGTCAACCCATTTAGTGGGTGTCTAACAAATGGGCCAAGTAGCTCAATTTAACTTTATTTATTAGTTAAAATTATTCTTATAATATGAGTCTAAAAAACAGACAGATAAAAATTTTATCTTATACTTTAAAATTTAATTCAAACTGGCATAGCCACTTTTTGGCTCTACCAGGTAAAATTTAAAAATAATTTTTAAGTTGTTATGATGAAAACTCAAGATGTATTTTGGTATGATATAACATGGCATTTCAACTTTAAAACTTAGTACTTTTAGGTCCAATGGCATTTTTAGTTCAGGTAGAGGTTCACTAGACAGTTATTAATCATTTTGACCACCTTTTGGAAATTAGTTTTCTGGGACTATTTAAGTCCAATTTAATTTCAATTTTTATGATCCTTTTTAATATTTTACTAGGTACTAGGCCAATTACATTTGGGCCAAGTCCATAGCCAAAGTCTAGGCAATAAAGCCAACTGAAGCTGGGCTAATTCTATGGCCAAAATTCTAGGCACCACGCCACTATCATTGGGTCGATTCCATAGCCAAAATGTAAATCAATTTTAGCCATTTAGAGGTATAAGGAAGGTTCCATTTATTAACCTATTGGAAATCACTTTTAGGTCATTGTCTTAAGTTTTAAGTACATTATTTGGTTCAAGTCTTTCTAGCAAAGTTAAGACACATTTCAAGTGCTCATTGTTATATTAATATGTCATGTTCATCCTTTAAATTTCATGATCATTAGAGGCCAATTTCATAACCAACATTGTGTATATACTAAACATCTTTATAAGCTACCTCACAAGCAATGTCACTAATACATACTTTTAGGCACTAAGAGAAAATGTACTCAAATTCCATATCCTTTTCACTTGACATCAAAATTCAATCAAGAATATATGCCATGCTATAATCATACTCATTTTCAAGCAAATTATCATAAGTCACTTGCCATATCATACAATATGCTAAAAAAGGCTCTTGAGTACCAACTTCAAATACATATTCCACCATTATTTCAGAACTAAAATAGCCATAAACTTCATTCCCACATGTCATATAATATTGAAGTTAAATTCCAACCCGTATATAGCTAACATAAGTATTCATATCCATAAAAAATAGTAAGGAAATAAAATTATTTTTAACAAGCTCCTCAAAGCACACTTCCTAATATGCTAGGTATTCACTTGTTCATCACTACCAAAGAAGAATCCACCCTTAAATTTAACATTCTAGACACATTATCTCAAATTTTACTAACATAGGCACCTAAAAATCATGATGAAAAGGCTGTAAATTCACTTACATGACATTTTAAAGGTGTCAATCCCATCTATAAGATTGTTGCTAGCCTAATTCTAACTTCCACGGTGAACTTGTGCCTCCTTTGTGACCTCTAAACTAGCCTCCAATGGCCACTAATTCCTCATACACACCATCACACACATGTTAGCTACAATTTTCATCAAGAATCACCTAAAAAAGTCCAAGAATTAAGGGATATATAGCCAAGAACTCACCTCACATACATAGTTCTAGATTGTTCTGAGTTTACCTCTTTCTTTGATTTTTTTTCTCCCAAACCACATCTCCTTTTGGCATGATTCCTTTTCCTAGTGGTGCCTAACATCCAGAGGAAATTTTAGCCACCAAAATCAACCCATTTGGATGCTGAAGCAAAAACTTATGGCTTGAGAACTATAAAGATGGCGTCAGCAACTAGGTAAAAAGGAGAAAAATTGCTGTTGTTTTTTACAAGTGGAAATCCACTTATCATGGCCCATTTGCCACTTGGCAAGTGGGTTAAGACATTTGGCACTATTATGGGCCCTATTTTGCCACCTTAACCTTGTCTCAATAATTCTCAAACCATCCTAGTTTTTTGAGACACTTAAAAAATTCATAAAAATTCACTCGAACCTCTAAAAATTACACCGTTTATTTTAAAATTCCTATTTTAATCCCCTCTACTTGCTCATAAATTTTTGTTGCTAGATTCCATCGATAGGGCAATTTTAAGACTACCTCGATTTGCATGCCAGCTTACAAAATTACAAGATTTTGCAAACGACCTTCGATTTCAAAAATTCTTTCACTACTAGACTTAGTTTTATTTTTTAGCTTCAGGGTCTAATATTTTTGAGTCTGTTTGGGCACATCTCAGGTCAGTCCTGGCTTGAAAAATTTTAATTGGCCCGATGGGTAGCTTACAGGTAGAATTGAATTGTTGGTTCTGCTAATTTTTTTTATTTTGCATTTTTCATCATTTTAGAGCCCCTTAAAGTTTTATGACCTATGCCACTGCCTCAATCCAAGTGCAAGTGACCCTGCACCCTAGGTGCACTCCTCGGACCCTGTGGCACTATTCATATAGCCTCGAAACATGGGCGTTACACTTTCATAAGCCTAAAGCTAAGCATAATTGTCTTACTTAGATTGCAATAAAAGAGGCTTTCATTTTATTTTACATAACCATCTCAAAATGTCTAAATTTTAGTTCTCATTTTCATGCCAAAGTTGATACATTTTAGAGCCACTTTTACCTCATTATTTTAAGCCAATTTCAATGCCTTTTCTATGCCATTTCTTAACCTTTAAGGGTATTCTATTTCCATGCATTTCTTGCTTTATTACTCATTCATTCTCACCTAAGTCATGTAATATGAACATTGCACAATTAATACCAAATATGTTATGCCAAACCATACACATATACATGTTAGGTCATACCTCAATTTTCATGCCATTTTAGCCATGCATACCTTTTGGCCAATGTCCCTAAATTGCTATACA